>VXAY01002814.1:1475028-1498392 GCA_013399855.1 Oxyruncus cristatus | reverse complement strand
AAAGGCACAAACCCCCCCCTAGAAAACAAGAACACAGGCACAGCACTGAACTGCTGCAGAAAGACTTTACAATGCATTGAAAGTACAAAATACACCAGTAAGCAGTTTAGTCCCAAGAGATGCATTTTTGGGGTTTCTTGTCTCAAGCTTTCTGCGCAATTTAAATATGCTAAAAACTATGAACTGGCATTTACAACCAAAGCTTCAGGATTCCCACGTCCCCAGAAAACAATCTATTTAAAACAGGTCTCTCCAACCTGCTCCAAAAAGATACCAAAGTCTGCCCATCTAACCAGTAAATTTTAGAATGCCTTCACTAATACACATGATCAAACAGTCCTGGCATATAATGATAAAAATGTCATACTCTATGATGGTTCTCTTGCGTAACATCCATGCAGCTTTTAAACATAGACATCGTTCTGTCTAGGAAACTGTAAATGGGCCAAAATTAGATAGTAGGGACTTCACCAAGTGATAACTTTTTGCCCAGAGAAACAAGATGGTCTTTTTTTCTTCCTTATTCTAAAGGGACTTAGTACACATTCATGAACTTTTAAGATGATTGTTTCAGAGTGGCCAGAAAGTGGGTTGTGGTGGATTTCCACCCTTCACAATATGGATGCAGAAGAATAAGGAGAAATAAAGATCTTTAAAAAAGCATACCAAAAGTGTATATTGGAAGCATAAATGGGTACCACACAAAAACAGCACCGGGGAAACAGGACCCTTCAAAAGGTTGTCCAAGGTAAAAAACAATCCTCTCGAGGTTCTTTGATTAAAATATCAAACTAAGGATTAAAAGGTTCCTTGCATGTAAACAACAGGATGCAAACAATATGCTGTTAAACTAAGCACTGAATTGGATTTTCAAATACAGGAATTGAAAAAAATCATGTAATAGATAGTGCAAAAAATGGTCACCACAAGCAATAGGATCATAAAGATCACATGCAAGTTTTGACTCCTGGAAACCTCAGTGCTAGTACAGTAGTTTTCTGGAAACCGAATATATTGAGAAATTTCCAACAAGGCATACATCAGCACCAAAGCAGCAGCACAGAGAACAGAAGAAGCATTAGAAGACATGTTAGAAAACTGAGGAAGGTAAAACTTGCAAGATTGTCCTCACAAGGAGACCACTGACATTTTCAGAATGGCTAGCACTGGTATTTTCTGGGATGAGTTGAATATACTTTCATCAGGACCTACTCAATGAGATGTATCTGGCTTCTGGTTATGCAAATCCCTTTCATCCTTGTCCAAATGCATAATCAACTGCAGACTGCAGTGGTCCAGTTTTATTATACAGCATGTGATGGAGAGCACACATGAATTTGGGGCCTGCAATCTTCCAGGAGAGTAGGAAATCCTTGTTAATCGCTGAAAGCATCCTGCTTTAAGATGTAGAGCAGACTATGTGGGGAAACACTTCTCCCCACCCTCCAACCATAAAAGCCCAAAATTCAAGCAAAAACAAACAAAAATCTCCAAACTCAACATTCCTTTGCAAAGTGTTGTCTACCCTTCATATGCAGTGTGGAGGGAGGAAATTCAGAGCAGGGAAGACTTGCAAAGTTGCACTGTTTTGTACCAAGTGGCAAAAGCGGGTCATTAGCATCACAAATGCCTTTGACAAAAGTAGAATAAAATTTTGGGTTCAACTCCTGATGTTTATGCATCCCTATTGATACATTTTAACATAAGCAGAAAACATAAAAGATTTTCTTCTGTCTTATTACACAGCTTGCTTTCTCTGTGCATATTGGGAAGTTTGTTCTTTTAATGTGTGCCCTGGAAGTGGTGCATATCCAAATAAAAGTTGAATAAGGGAAAGCTCATTTTCTGTTGAGACTAGTACTTCCTGCTCTAACCATGCCCTGCTGAGACTAGTAGTCATCCAACTCTTTACCACAACTAGTATTTGAGACCCACCTTGCCCCATTGTGCTTTTCTGTGAAAAATTCTGTTTAGGTAATTTTGATCGCCCTATGTCGACCCGATGAACAGCAAATTTCCATTCTCCCTTTTACCGGTCTCCCACTAGGGGGCTGTATGGGACAATGCATGCCAGGCACCAGGAACACCAGAAGAGGTGGCTGGAAATCCAGACAGATATTCTATATATCTGGTACCTGGACATTTGCAACCTTCTCATAACACATTCAGAAAAGTTGTCTGAAACTGATTCACATGCTCGTCCCTACAAAATTTTGCAGCACACGGCTAATCTGACACTTTAAATCACAATTAACTTGGGCACTGGCTCATTCCTTGCCATATTTACGCAAGAAAGTATTGGTTTGTCTAAAAGGAGCTATTGTTTGGCACAGGCAAAATCAAGAATCAATTAAGAGTAACACCAGAAACAGCTAACAATAGTACTACAGAAAGAGTCATTTAGCAAAGTAAGTGGCCCAGCAGAAAAAAACCCTCTATTTTGCTAAAATGAATTTACCTGTTTCTCAGGCCATGTATCTGTAACACAAGCTGCCATGCCTTTTGCATTCTCTGATCTCATCAACTACTGTTGTAAGCTTTCATTTTTGTATGCTGCCATCAAGCCTAGAAATTCTATAGAATAAAAAGTAGCTGAGTCGTGTGCACGCTATAGTTCAGTACAAAGCCACATGATGGAACTTCTGCTTCTAAATGTAAAGATGGACTCAATTGTAAAGTAGTTTGTGCTCTACAGTTAGTATTATGTATAAAGACACTGCTGATGCTTTCCTAAAGGTTGATTTTCTTTTCTAGCAGCATCTAATTAAAAAAATAAAATACAAATAAGTGGTAAATAACAACCAAAAGCTGGTAAATCTGAAGGTGTTCGTTTTTGCTGCAAATAAATTTATCCAAGACAATGATTTTAGACCAGCAGAGTACATTAGAAGTATAATCAATCTGTGAGCTCCTAACAGACAGAGAAGAGAGGTTAAACTCCATCAACATGGAGAAAATGGTGGCATAGCAAACATTACAAATCACTTTCTTCCCATCTGCATCTTACCTTCACATACAGCTCATATCGTGCCTTGACTATAGGATTATTCAAGATACTGGTGGCAGTGAGAACACTCTCCCTTTTTATTTGTTCTCTGTAGGCCTAGGAAACAAATTTTACAGTGAAAAATTATTACATACCTCTTACAACTGTCACATAAATTTGAATTCATGGTCAGTTTCTCTAAGTAAAATAATGAACATATTGCAGCATGAACTGGTTATTCTTAGCACTTAAATCCAAATTACATAATGATTTCAATTAAGTTTAGTAGCATTTATAGCTTTGTTGCTTACGATTGATCAAAAGATACACTCACGTCTTGATAAATAATGAACTACAACCAGAATTGTCTGCTCTCATCTACAGACAACACACAGGTTTTTCCATCACAGCCTAGCATATTGTTAAAGATGACCCAGCTCATTTGCAGCGTCCCTTCCAACCCAACACATTCGATGATATTCCACAATCACAGAAGCTCAAATATAAACAAAACATTACTTTGGCAATCTTGTTTACTATGATGCCCATGCTTCTCTTTCAACCCTTCTTCCAGTCTTAAAAGTGTATCATAAATTATAACAGGGACAAATACCACACTACTGCTAATTCTAACCTGGTCTCTCTTTTCTTCAAATTAAAAAGATAATAGACAAGAAAAAAGAGGCACCACGTTTGTCATCTTGCTAGAAACACATGTATTATGTTTTGCATTTTGAATAATTTTTCCAACACTCGAGCTCAGTAAAACAAATTCCTATAAAATAAAAAAGTCATTCCTAGTAACTTTCCCATGACTTGCTACTGTCAGGTCTTAAGCACACGAACATTTCATTAACCAGGGGTGCCTAAGCACTGGCTACTTCGTGAGATCTCATACTTACAAAGTGAAATAAGGACATTCCAGCTTTCAAGAGGATAAGTCACATCAGCAAGAACTTCGAAATTACTTGCACCAAGAACCAAACACTTTTCATCTACCATCAGATTATGCGAGCCCTTTTGTTCTTAATAATATGTCATATCTTACTTGTTTTCCTTTTGTGTGATCAGGAGATTTTAAGTGTTGCTGAACAGAACTGTGCAATGCAGGAACATACACGCTGCAAGCACTGCAGTGAACAGTCTCAACTTTCATCATATGGTCATCAGCAGTAACGCCTGCCAAAGAAGATGCAACAGATCATAAACACAAAATGTGTTACTCTAGGCAAGTGGAAAAGCAGATTATTTGTTTTATACTCGAAAATTAGAGCTCTCAGTTGTCAAACATGTCAAACTGAACCACAGGGTCTCCCTAAGGCCAATATTGAAGGAGGAAGTTTTTCATTCAAATAATCCAACTCCGCCTCTCCACAGACTATACTTGAGACCCAAGCAATGTACAAAAAGGCCATCTATTTAAAATCAACGATAACTAATACCCTTAACAATACACATTTTGATATAACAAACAAACAAAGCTTGACCAAAGCAGTTGCATTTATTTTACCTCTTATAAGAACAACTAATTTATTTCCTTGCCTCCCTTCACCATCAGGAAGAAGCACATGAATCCAATTCCTCTTTCAATTTTACATGTTAGCTTGCTAATAGAACATTCTCTTCACAAAGGCAAACAGGCCCTCCAGTAGTTAAGGAAGTACACAAGAAGAATTTGTGAGATTGTTAAGATGCTGGCTATATCCATTTTAAAACAGCCTTTCGTATTCAAATTCAAATTAAGGTAGCATTCAAATATAGTTATTGTTTGAAATAACAGTACTCAAAAGACGTCTTCTATGGCTCTAGCACATATTTTGAAATCCCTCAAGCAAAGAATAGAGTGCGAGAATACGGCACAGCAAGGTGGGCACACGTGAAATGCTCTAGAAAACTGCCTGTACAGCAGTCAAGGGGAAAAATAATTCAGGCCGAGATGCACCTTGGGTAGCCAAGAAAGTGCTCATACTCCTTTTGTCACTGTCCTTCAAAACCACAGCAACTCTCCTATTTACAGGATCCAAACCCTTGCCATCACATGTGACCATTATCACCTTAGTGCTTTATTACACTCTTTCAATCTACCTGCATCTACCTGTTGCCACTCCTCTTGCCTTATACTGAATAAGACTGTAGCAAAGCGCACATAATTATGTTTGTCAAGTACCTAACACAATGTTATCACACCTTCTGACAACGCTACCTGGGTAGCAAACCTTATTTATGTTTGCTATCTCCTGCTGTGCTTACATTCCACATTGTGTGAGAAATGAAGAAAGGTCTCCCAACCAGGTACAGAAAAGGTGTGAAAACTAACTATTTTAATCCATTTTATCAAATTTGAAGATGAATGAAAGGATAAAAAGACAAGGAGAGCCCCATAGTATGCATTTTCAAATAAAGCACGTCACTCACCTTCCATTATATCTTTTTCAGCAGCTTGAGCATTTTCTGTTTGGTTACTTGTCTGCTGCTTACGCATTGCTGTCTTCTTGAATTTATTCACCATACACTCCTACAGAGGATCACGAGAAGAAACTGTAAGACATCTGATCTACAACTGTCTATATTCCAATAGGAACCTATACTTAAATAATTCATAAGAACTCTGTAATAAACAGCGATTAATTGCTGTCACTTCTTAAGGAACTACTTTCACTTTTTCCTGTAAAAGTAACAGTATTTTATGGACTCTGAATTTGCCTCAACTTTTAGTAATATGTGCTGCAACAAAAGTCATCTGCAAAAGGAGTAACAAAGATAAGTTAAGCATATTTTGGAAATACATGGTAAATTGTAACTACATTCTCATATAGAAATATTATACAGATCAAAAACAGCTGTCTTACATGAAGAAATTCCATCACTACTTTGTCAAATTTGGTTTGCTTCTGGATATGATCCAATGTCTCCTGGTGAGCTGCACTCTCCAGATGTGCCTCAATTTCTTTTTCTTCAAACGTTCGAAATTTGCAAAATGAGCAAGTAAACGCCATTCTATTAAGAGAAATACATTAAATATTACTATTAAAAGTAAAACTCCTCAAGACTATGTGGACTTGACACTTTTTCCAGTGAAAAAGAAAAAACCTTTTATTTTTCCATTATAAAGGATAAGTGCTACAAGAATCAAACATAAATCAAGCCAGCACCAGAGCAATGAATTAGCTATGCAGAAGACAAAAACTGCTGAAATCAGAAGCCAGGCATTTAAAAGCCACATTATTCTGTGAGCCCATCCATCACAGTTCTCTAGTTCGTGTCAGCTTTTGTAATACTTCTCATAGGCAAAGAATCATAGTCCAGCCAGGCCATGGTTTTACAAGTAGTCAGAGGAATTAATTTAAAGCTCATTTTCCATACAAAAACTATATAATCTTTATAACAAAATAAAACCTCCTCAGTACAATGAGAAAGACGGTAATGTTATGATAATATACAGCACTGACATGGAACATTTGTACAGTGCAGCCCACTGGGCTGAGGCATGACTAAGAAAAGTTACAAAACTACGTACTTATTTTTGCTACAAAACCATTGACCATATATATATACTTATACACACATACAAAATCAGAATAAAGTCAACTTTTAATAGTTTTTTAAGTCAGCATGAACATATACTTCAAAAGGATACCATTCTAAGCTACTTCTCAACTGTGCTCTTCTGAGGGAGAAGGGGTGAATAAATTGTGCATTTTCTGATATAACAGTGGTCCCATGAAACAGCCAGTCTTTTAACCCACTGAATTTGGGTGCCAGGCTTTGGCTTGAAGGGGTTTTTTTCCTTATTTGGGTTAGATTTTCGGTTTTGTTGGGGAGTGAGGGAAGCTAGGGGTGAAAGGAGGTGGGGTTTTTTCCTCATTTTTTCGTTGCATTTTATTTTCCTCAATCAATCCAAAGGGGCTTTCAGGAAAGAAAATGAGGCATAAAAGAAGTATAACACTGCACATGACATAGAAGTTACAGCACAAACCTGTATCCATCACCATATTTTTCACTGTTTTTTTCCCTTCTACGCCTTTGCTTCTCTCTTCTGGCCTCGATTCGCCGCTTTTCTTCTTCCTCACTTTTAACTTCTCCTCCTTTGCCATCTTCACATGCAAAACAAGGATTAATAAACAAACCCAAACCAAATAAACAACAGCAGTAAAAGTACCTGTCTCCCCTGTCTCTTCCATAAGCACCTCAAAATGCAGAGAAGGACCATATACCAACATGGTTCAATGGTTTACATAAATGTCCTGGAAGTTTTGCTTTGCTTTCCTCCTCTAAAGACAATCAAGTTAAACATTTGCCTTCAGCAATGTCCACTTAGTAGCTAAGGGTTTATATTCTAGTTTACAGTCATAAAAGTAAGGAAATTCAGAGCAAATGCCTCCTTGTTGCGCCTAGTTATTAGAGGTCTCTTTACATAAGTGACTAGGAAAGGGTGACTGGTGGTGCATGGGGAGAAATACACGCTTATAACTCTCCCATGTTTTGAGAGAACCATTGCTACAATCCCCCTTACATAAAAAGAAACTATATAACAGCCTCTTCTGCTGAGAAGGCAGTTTCCAAAACCAAAAGCAAAAGTTCTCATAAAGGAGACAAGACCGTGTTTCTCCAACATACGGTACCCAAAACTGAACTCCAACAACTTTATTATTTTTCCCCACTAGACTTCACTTATTTCACAGAAAAACATTCCAAGGATGTTCAGCTAAAGAAACAAATCAGTTAATGAGGCAGGGCAGGATGGACAAAGACAGACAGACAGACTCACCACACAACAAAAAAACCAACCAAACCTTCAGAGAACCTGATTAAATTACCACCTGGCATGTAAGTGTGAACAAACAAATGCATAGAAATTAGTTTTGCAACATTAAAGACTTCCAAGGACATTGACTTTCTGCTTAATGCACTTATGTTTGCCTTTTTTATGTCTGCTTTAAAAGTCCATAGACAAATGGAAACAATTAGAGTATTATTCAGTGAGTAGGTTTAGAGCAAGAGGAACACTTTGCCCTCTTTTGCAGTACAGCCTCAGAGAGGTCAGCCTCCAGGAAATCGGCCTCCATCCAACCAGCAACAGAAAGGAACATACAGCAGCATAATGCAGAAAACACCAAGATCTGCAAAACACATGGTGGCTCTACAAGTGTCACTGAGTACCGAAACATTTTCACTAACAGTTTACACTTCACTCCTGAGTATCCCAAGGTTTTTCATTCTGTAGCAATGAGCTTCAAAATGTACTGTGATCCAGAGAGGACAAAAACTCCATCCATAAGATTAAAAACTCAAATAGAAAAAAACAACCACCTACTCACCGAGGCAATTCCCATACTGATCTCAGGGTTTCAATTTCACTTAGTGCCCTACCACCAACCCTGGAAATGTGCCAATGGTCACTTGTTTTACTGCTGTGAAAATCATCTGGTATGACATTCTGTGGAGTGAAATGGCCTCTATCTTCCCCCTCAAACTTCCACATCCAAGCACCTGTCCTGTATAAAGCTGGGGAATGGATGCCTGAATCTACATATAAACTAAAACTCCCACTTTCCTTCAGTGCACTTATGCAAACTTTAAAAAAAAAAAAAAGCACAATTTAAAAATAAACTAAAAAAAAAGTAGTACTTCAAGAAAAGAACCACTCATCAGCTGGCTACAAATTTCCAGCACTCCTTACCACCAGATCAGACTTCATGTGCAACAGGACAGCATATACAAGGAAAAGGAGACTAAAAATAGTTTCAGACTTAACAATGGATTTCTTTGTGTATATGTCTGAAATCACCACAGTTTATTATACACTTTAACTGATTTATGTAAACTAACAATAAACCTGTTTCATTAAGACTGTACATGAAACAGACCCCACATTCTTAACAGCAGCTCTCTGAGTTAACTGAATCCACTTTTATAAAAGTGACTCACCTAGGGTTTAAGGGTGAGGTTGATCAGCTAGTGGGATAAATAATAGGATATGGGTAAGGAACCAGTGGGATTAAAAACATTCAAGCAATGGAATGGTAGTTAAGTATAAGACCATTTACATTAGTTTCACAAAAATTAAAACAAGTCAAACAACAACAGAGATGATCAGAGAGCATAAACAGTAAGCATGAAAAAAACAAACCAACTGATGGATGGATGATAGAAACAACCATCTTTTCCACAGTCTAAATTTATAAATGCTTAAACACCAAAAAACAAAGTCATGCTACTGAATAAGTATTAGAGATCATACATACAGTCTTACTATATCTATTCACTCAAAGTCTTACAAATACTATACCTTACCTGACAAAGTAAACTGACTTACCTCCAAAAGTCTGATATCCAAGATCATAAGCATCTCTTGTAAAGTCTTCATATATAACAACTGCACCACTTGTATCAACTTCAATTTCCTAATAAAGTTAAATCCATAAATTAAAAACAAAACAAAAACACTCCCCAAACCAATGTCACTAAATCCAGAAAAGCAGCATAAATTACTTTATTTCCAATAATCTGTTACTTGCTATTTCCATCAAAATGACAATGAAAGAATGTGAATTGAGTATCTCCTCGGACTCTGTGTACAAAAACTTCTAGCTCTGCATTTTTGCTAAATGCCTTATAGCTTTAGTGAATTAGTTTCACAATCAAAATTGTCTTCTACATAAATACTCTGACTTCCAATCCAGACTTCTACTTAGTTGAGAACATGTTAATATCTCTACTCAAAAAGAAGGAAAACACCATTCCAGTCTTTCACCATTAAACCAGGAGATATATACCTACACACACACACACACACGCTTAGCTTACTAACAACATTCTTATACAGTGTTGCAACTGTGGTGGGACTAACCTTTGTACCCTGTCAGAGAACACCTTTTAACACTGGTTCTTCTTTTATTTACCCTCCCTCCTTGATGTGTCTTATGTCTTATCCATTCCTCCCCACTTCCATTTAGCAATCTCCTTTATCTTTAATTTCTCAACCCACCCAGTCAGGTCATAGGTTTATGAGTTCGAGCTGTCTACTTGTGGCAACATGAGAAACATTCACATGAGAGTTTCTCTGTGTATGATGAGAATAGGGAGGGTCTAAAAATACACTTGAAAACTCATTTTCCAGGCAATCTGCACAAGCTGTATCTTGTCACTCAAAATCAGTAAGGCTTTCAAACTGCCACCAAAATAAGACAGTTTTAGACAAAGTGAAGAAAACAATATGTTTGGAAAAGCTTATATAATTTAATGTTCAACTTCACAACGCTAGCTTAGGAATTATTTGCCTTAAGGCATACTATGCAAAGTTCTCAAAGAATCACAAACATTTTTCAATTCTGGGAATCTTTACCTCTATAGTAGAGTCCTGGAAAGATGTCTTCATGTCTATTAACATAAAATGAGAAAGAATGCAAAAGCACCGTCACTGTCAATTCATTTTAAGACAATAAGATATTTAGGAAAAAAAACATAAACCCTGTTATGCAGGTAGATGGACTACATTTACAATTCATCATAGTGTAATAATACTACTAAATGTAAAATCAGTTACCCTTAGAAATAGAAATTAAACACTTTCAGAAGCAGTGAGCTATATCTAATTCCAAAACAAGAAAGTCAAGACTGAAAAGACAATACAGTTTTGAGATATATTTTCATACATACACTGTCTACCAATTGCATCAAATCTTCTGACAGTTGGCACACACTTTTTAGTTTAGAACTGAAAGATGCCCTAAGCATCTTTCAGTTCCAAGTTTCAGAAACTGTGTTAAACCACTCTACAGTTTCTTCCCCCTAACCTCAGAGCCTGCATTCTAGTAGGTGCTATCCATTCTACTTCTTAAAGTAACTTCAATATTATGCAGTATTTTGGTCCTTGGATTGTGGAAATCAGTGAAGGGGATCAAATAAACTAGAAGTGTTCTGTCTGAACATACTTTAGAAAAGGAGAATGTACAAAAGTACTTCAGATGCGTATTCTACAGACCCTTCTCATCATAACAAAACTGGTAAGACCACCAATAACATTCCCTATACAAAAGGCAGAGGAATGTCTTCTATACATACAATGCCTGAAATTTGTACAGTATTCTTGAAGTTACAGCTAAGGGCACAGCTTCGTAAGAAATAGTAATATATCCAGAACTACAAAATCAAAAATAAAATTAACATGTGATAGTTTCTGCCAAGTCTGTGCATTTACCTTGCCAGCTGTGAGCTACAGTAACTTTAAGCTATTTTCAGATGTGATCTGAAACCAAGCTATATAAAACACTGCAGATCCAAATTACTAGGAAAATACAAGCACAAAAAACTAAAATCTGACTGCTGTCCATACTGGTCATAATATTTAATACTCAAGTTTACATTCGCTCAAAGCAAGTAATTTATTCAAATCTCATTACTGACTTTTTTCTCCAACTCCGCCTCCAATATCAAAGTTATTAGAGTCGAAGGACATCTTCATGGAAGTTAAAAGAAACCAAGCAACACTAACAGAATTTGAAATTTATATTTACAGTTTATCTATCATATTTACGAGTTCTTCTTGCCATTACAGCATTTCATTTGCAAGTGGGAGCAATCTCTGTCTTTCATAAGTTATTCTATAATGATGTTCAGTGCTTTCTCAGTTTGCCTCCCTTTCCCCCTCCTCTTGACCCACGCCTTACATCTTTATTGCAGTTGATGCACTACTTTTAACATCCAAAGAATTTGGACAGTGGTGCCCAGGCTCATGCAAGAGCACATTTTAATATCTGTCAGGCATTGTCACTTACAACAACCTGAGATCTGAAATTACTTCCAGTGGTGAAAATCTGCCTCCAGGAAGTATCATTATAAAGTCTCAATGAGATAGTCTTCAACAGTACATATTTGAACACATCAAAATATTCAATGTCATTCAGCAAACTACTGTTGCTGTAAGAAAGTTAGATGAGTAAATTCATATAATCTGTTGTGGACTATTTCAAAGGCGGAAAATAAAGAATTACTAAACAGCACATACAGCCCTCTTTCTGAATATTAAAACTAAGTCATTTCTAATTAATAAAAAAATCAGTAATCTAAATTTAAGAATTTTGGCACTTATTACTTACTAGGCGATTTTTTCTGGCTCAGCTTCAAAATAGGTTTTGTCATTTTGGGTTTCTTGATGAAAGTCCCACCAGGTTTGTTATACGGCTGTGGTATCATTTTTCTTTTTATTCCTCTTGCAGCAACTGCTGCAGGACTGGGTTTGTTATGATAGTCAACGACAATCCCAGGTCTGTGCATTCCTCCAAAGTCTCCCATATGCTGAAAATTTGCAAAATCAAAAGGAAGGTATTAGTACATGAAATCAATATAAATAAAACAACTATGCGGTACAACACAATTGCGAACTTAAGTAAAATCTGGGTTTTACTCTGCAAAATGCAGGAGAAACTTAAGCTCCTGGTCTGATGTTCTGTTGTGCAATGGCTTTGTGGGTGTTTGTCCAGTAGAACGAATATGTCTGTACAAACTGCGTTTCTGCTTATTCAGAACCATTGTCCAGGCAATGAACATATCTATCAGAGTTCATATCTCAGCCTAGCATCTTGGCTACTCTCTTCAGATTCTCTATATGATGAAAGACAAAAAAAACCAGAGCTAAACAACTCAGTTTTTAACACTAAAAAGGAAAAAAAGCTTCTTTGCTTCGCATCTTATGCCAAATGATGTATCAATGACTTGAAAACTGAGTAAAGAAGGTTGTACCATGTGGAAAAGAGATTAAGTAAAAGAAAGAATGATCTTCTTTCAATTACCTTTCCACTGAATTCAATAAAACCAGAATTTTTAAGTTGGGCCTGGAGAGAGTGATACAAAAAAATTGACACCAATAGAAATGAAATTCAGCTGAAAGACTAAACCTTTCTACTATTTCTAAAATTATGTACAATCATCTGTGGACCCTTTCATATGAAAGCTACCTCTCTGAAGACATGGAATAAATGAGTACTCTGAAGAGGGAAATTTTCAAAAGTGCTAACATACTTCTTAATATTAACTCAATTATATGATTAATAAAGGACAGAAGAGAGCCCACTGACTGGATGGGTGACTTGGATAAGCAGAAATATTTGTATTTCCATGAGAAGAGAACTAATATTACACTGTCAAAAGAACATTAAAAAAAACACCTTCAAAATGCTTGTTAAAAGTATGACTTCTTTAAAGTAAATTTTAAATGACAGACAGAATGTACCAAAGCCGGCACTTTTCTTTATCAGAAGTCCATGCACAAGATCTCCATGTTAACTTATTTAGTTGAGATAGCGATAAACTACCTAGCACGTACATTTACACTGGACACATCAATTTGACATGAAGTACGCACTCAGATAACTTCAAGTTCGGGGTTTTTTTAAACAGATAATCTACCTATTAAAGGTGCAATGCATTTTACATATGGTAAGTAGTTTAGCCCTTACATTCTCCTTTATTACATAAAGGACTAAGAGGATAAATTTCAAAAGTGAAGTATAAAAGAACTCAGCTGTAACTGCACAAAGCTTTCAGATCTAAATGAGTTCTGAAAGGATGGAACTGAGGCTTAAGAACATAACACTTTCAGCATCACAAGTAGAGAAACAAAGATTAGAATCTATTTCTCATACCGTGCTACATGCTACCTAACCGCCATGTGCAAATCTGAGCTAAATTTGAATATGGCGACTACAATACTCAACAATGCTGTTCCTGGAACAAAATCACCACGCAGACAGGCATTTAAAAGATCCAGTAAAAAAAACAATCTTCCTTTACGCTTCAAACTACAACAAGTTGTATGGTTTAAAATTAAAGAATCACTTCCCAAAGAAATATGGCACACTTAGGACTTTTAAAAGATAAGTTAGACCTACAGGCACAGGCAGAAAAGTGTTCACTGAACTCTTCGTACTTTAAAAAACATAGTCAGAACTGGTATTATAAAACCAAGACAAAGGGACACCATCAACTTAAAGTTCGTACTTCTGTCAGGTTTGGGAGTTCTTTTATTCTCTTCTGTTGTGTTTTTTCCCCCCAATTCACTTAATATCAAGCATTACTTCTTCAAACTGCAATCCACTGTTTTGCACACAGTTAATCATGCTCTTCCTTGGACACAGTTTTTACATCCTACACTGGAATGGAATCCACTGAAAAGGAGTTACAGCATAAATCTTCAAATCCAATTAATACAAGTAATGGGACTAGGCACACTATGTGGAGATTAATTTCAATTCTGTGAAAGGACCTGATTTCAAATTGATGATGCCCCTTTAACCATCCTTTAATTTTTGAGAAAGAATCGTTGTAACTGCTAACCACTCACCTTTGCCATTTTCTCCCCATGACCCTTCCAATACACAAGTCAGAGCAAGAATTAAGTTTAAAAGATGACTTGATGTTTGATAAAACATGTATTCAACACACTAGAGTATTAGCTAAACTTTGGCCTTAACAGAAAACAAACTACCCTAGCATTCACAGCCTGGGTTTTATTTTTTGCTTATACATTGCACCTTTAACCTACTCAAAACTTCAAAAGACTTTGAATTCAACTTTTACAATATTCAAGAATTTCCCCACCAGCATCAGAGATGCTAGTGTTTACAAGGAAAAACAAAAGTCCTTTTAATCCCTTTTAGACCAAACCTACTACTTTTATCTTCACCTTTCAAGCAAAAGGAGAGATTTAACAAACCTTATCAACTAGTCTTCTATTACTCATTACTTTCAACAGAAAGAGGGACTGGGTTCTACTTGAAGACAGCTTCAAGGGGATAAACAACATTGTCAACCATGATAGTTTGCTTGGACAAAACTCCCACACTGTACTGAACAGTGCATTCATTTTAAAGCAGTGGTCTTGAAAGGGTTTAAAAGAGTGTCTAGTGAAAAGAATCTGAAAAGATTCTGTACTTACTCCTCGGCCTCGGCCTCTGCCTGTTGATGGTCCTCCAAAAGCATCATAGTTTCTGCTTCCAAATCCACTTTCAGGATAAGCAGGCGTTCCTCTCCCCCGAGAGCCTACAGGTGCAGGCTTCATATGGGGTGAAGAAAAACTGCTGTAGGAAGAGTAACTCTCTCTTCCTCTGTCCTCCATAAACCCAGGCCTCAATTTTGAACGGGAGTAAGGTGCTTCCCAGCTAGACCCGCCCTGGTTTCTACCTCCGAAAGAGTCAAGGCTATTCCGGTAGGAGTTGTCAAATCGACCACCATAACTACCTCCGAAGCGGCTTTGTTCGGGTTCATTATAACCATAGCCAGATCTGTACAGATCTCGCCCACCCAGAGAAGACCCGGAGTCGTAAGACTCATAAGGTCCAAACCTGGAAAAGTTGCACAGTGAGGAGAAAAAAAAGTAAGCTTACTAATGTTATACATTACAAAAGACAAGTTATCAGTTGACATTTATCAACTAAAATCAATTTATTACTATACTGGTCCGTACAGTCGTTTTACTGTTTAATCTTGATTAGGGCTGGGCAATTCACACTATGACCAGACAGAAAGCTATCTGAGCCATTTTTGCTACAAACAATTCTAAAGTTCAGTATACCTGAACTTTGTTTACTTAAAATTTTCGGCAACATGTATTTACTAAAACATTATTAGAGCCCAGCCCTAGTCTCACAAAAATAATCACCTGCAGACATTCATAGGCTAGTCAAACTCTCCTTTCTTCCAAATCACACCCTCACAGTCTAACAGTTAAACAGCAGTTTAAATGTGGCTAAGATCTGAACTGAGAAAAAACCAAAATCTTTTGTTGTTTTAGTGGTACAGTTGTGAGTCTTAAGTACCCCACAGTTCTCACTTTAAAGGAAAAATACGCATGCTCTTCCATTCACATTTGTAGATTTGGAAATTTTCTTCCATGTACAATTCAGTCTCCCAATCAAAAGAGTTCACAGTCTTCAGTATATCCAGCTTTCACTTGCAGACCATTAAGTCTAGCAACTCAAGACTTTCAAAGTCTACCCAATGCATGCACAGTGGACAAAAAGAGTCCTTGGAATTTCAGAGTAAAGTGACAAGGAGCTGAAATCTTTAGTTATTTATCAAGAGTTTGCTTTGCCTGGGGTGGGGGCGGTGTCACGCTAAAAATCCTCAATATTTGAAACCACCTGGGAGGGAAACACATTAGTGTCCCTGCTGGGTTATAAGAGGGTGATTCAGAAGGCGCTGGGAAAGAATCCCTTGACTGATACAAGGTAAACTAGGAGAGACTCAACTTATTAAATGTATCTATAGTAAACTGAATGCCTTCATTTTAAAATATGTTAGTCTCAGAAGACCCAAAGCTACACAGAAATGACACTAGAAGAAGACCATGCACAATAGTAACATAACATGGCAAGAGACATTTTGGTGTTCAAGTAGTCATTGGACCTCAATCATATGCAGATTACTATATGGTAGGTACAACTCATTCCTGAATCTCTGCTCAGAATTTTAAGTCAGCCTCAGTGTTCATTATTGAACAAATTATACTTAACTAAAACATTTAACAGAACCAAGCAGCAAAACACAATACTTCTCCAGCCTCCCTATTTAGTACTGTCATTTCCCAGTGGCACCACAGTGACTACACACAAGAATCATACAGTAGTCTGGCTACAGCCAGACAAAAATTCAAGGGCGCTCACAAGAAAACCATCATATTATCTAAGTTTTCTTCACATTTTATCTCCTCCAAGACAGGATCACTACTCTGAAAAGCATGCTTCTTTGAATACAATATTAAGACCTAAATTAAATCAGCTGCTCCCTACTGTTTTTATCTGAAAGAGCAACAGTAATAGAATCCTAGCATGAAATACACAACTTTAAGACCACTGCATCAGAATTTTTAATTTTAGACCAATCCACCTTAAAAAGGAGCCCAGAACAGACACACAGTTGCGAGTGTAATCAGTACCTGCCAATGAAATAATCTGGACATGACTTTCAGATTCAATACCAAGATCATTTGAGCACTGCACATTCAAACCAAAGAACACATACCCTAAATGTTCCTTGAAAACGGAATGTTGATAGATTCAGTCTAAGGCACTAAACCAGTCAGGTCTAATTGGCTATGTCAAAAATGGTATGTCAGGCCAATCAGCTACCAATTGCTAGCCATTACTGAAAAACAGAACTTTTGCTATTTTCGTTCAAAGACGCATTGTTTCACTGTCAAACTTTTCCATGTTACAAGAATCCAGCTCTTACAGTTTAGCATTTGCCAGTATTTATCAGACATAAACACTCAGAACGGAAGTTTTCATACAAAATCATAACAACATGCCTCAGGAACACTTAAGTTAGAAGACAGAATGATTTTAACCTTAATTGGATTTGATCAATTCTTGGGACAACTGAAGGATTATTTTACCTGTTACCACCACCACCACCTCCTCCGCCTCCACCTCCATGACTCTCCATCCCATAGGATTGGTTAAGGTAAGAGTCCATGGATCGTGGGCCACCATAGCCTCCATGCCCATAATCACGGTCCATGTCTAAAAAAAGAGCAGAAAAATGTTTATAAAGAAAGCAAGTGAGAAGTCTTATTACGTAATCTAGTTTAAATTCTTAAGTAAAAGGTTTACTCTTTGCCATGGTGCTTACAAACAAAATACAGAATTGCCAATTGCAAACCAATTTTGACACTGTGCTTAGAGAAGCCATGTGTCTTTGTCATCACCTGAGCACCTCTCAATCAGAATGAAGTTCATTTTTTTTCCCAGTAGCAATTAGCTCAGGATTATTATTCCATCAGCTGGAATCAACATAAGGTTAAATTAAAAGAATTAAATGGAGACACCAGACGTAGAATATGACAGAAGTTTGTGGAGAATTAAGACCACTTCCCACCCTTTAATAATACACTCAACTCACAGGCAGCTGCTTTCTCTATCCAAGGCCATAAAAAACCTTCACTCACACTGACAGACCCTGGGTCAAGGTTACAAGCTGTCTTGCTGCAGCGCAGACTCTGTACATAGCCTACAGTCAAACAAATTAATTTTCTCCCAACTTATTCCTCGGCACTGGAAGTCCTATGTAAAAGTAAAACTCATACATTCAAAGCACTAAAACAGTGTTGCAGATCTGCACAGTAAGTATGATCCACTGTCTTTTCGGAACATACACAATTTGCGCTTCACTGGCATTCTAGAGACCAAAATTGCTTCCCAGTACCAACCAACACTAACTTTTGGATAATACAAAGAAAACCTGGCAAGTCAAGACTCACAGAAAAAGTAACACAGAGAAGGAAAACACAATGAACACAGAAAAGACAAAAATAAATTTACTCTGACGAGAGAGAGTATTTTATACATTTCAAGATCTCCATATGTAAACCGCTGATTTTCCAGGACAATTAGTTCATTTGAAGTCATAAGAAATTATCCTATTTAAAGAAACACAGAAATTCTGTGTGTATATCATTTCATGAAAGACGCTAGTGCTGAAAACACCTATATAAACTATATCCCATTTGTACCTGCTTTTTATTAGCACGAGGTCACTGTTACTTACTTATATCTGTCAACAAGAATTCTGCACATGGTATTGAGCTGACTTCATCACTTCTACACAGATATTATTATTAGCATACTTGCATAAAGACTCCAACAAATAAAGACCTCCTGTTGATTTTTTTTTTTAATTCTAGTGATCATAGGTACTTTATAAAAAAATTAAAAGATGATACTTTTGGGAAAAAAACCCAACTTTAAACATGGAAGTCACACTGCACCTTTTCATATTCTGAACATACAATGAAGATTCAAAAACCAAAGCACAAAAAAAGCTCTTCAAAATACTAATCATGTAGCATGACATATCATCAACTTAACTGCAAACAGAAATGGCTGAGACTTGTAATAAAAGCAACTTATGTTTCTCTCTGGCATGACTGAATGATCTGCCACTTAATCCAGTACAATACCCTCAAAACCATATGCATAAAGATGCAGGCCACGAAAAAGAGGAAGGTAGTCAATAAAATAAACTCAGTTTCCCAGAAATTAAGGTTAGATGATCCCATGGTCAATCTCAGATTCAGGATGTTTTTTAATACAGGGGTTTTTATACAGTACAACTAATCACTGACATTCTGAAGACTGACATACCTAATCTGAAAGCACCCAATAATTTACCTCAGCTTCACCTGCTCCCTATTATCAATAGGCCCTAAGACGGCACAAAGGAACGAGGCTGAGTAGGAGAGGTGAATCTAATCATCCAACAAGGAAGAACACAACACACTGTCCAGATCCCTGCCACTGCAATGCAATTCTACTACAGCGTAGTAAGTAGGGAACCAGTGCTGTCCATATGCCAGAAGTTCTGTACTGGAAAAACACAAAAACATTCACATGCAAAGAACTCTTCCAAAAAATGGTTTGAAGCACAGTTCTGGAAAAAATTTTTAGTCTAAAATTATTATCATCAAAGCAAATACTTAAATTCATTCTACAACCACTTCTGACATCCACATTAGCTCAACACCCTCCTTACTCATCCATAGTTCATATTATATAACAGCAGCAGTCTTGCTGTAAAGCTATGCCAGTCCCTAAATCCTCAAATCACTGCCTTTAGGACATCACCACCTCCTCCCTAACAGTGAACAACTTCCTCATCCTTTCCAGACTCACTGCTCCGCATTTACCTATATTATAATACACTCATATTTGAAAAGGGTTAACAGGGATACAAAAGGTACAAAGATGTGAAGAGAAACAAACACTTGAATGACTTACTATAAGAAACTGGAGGTAGCAAATGAAACAAGTAACAAGCTAAAGAGTTAATTGTATCCTTTTTCCCAAAACAAATATACAAGTGCTGGAACCCAGTAACAAGAAGTTACTAAAAATTTATACAGATTTAAGACAGAAATTGGATAAATCAACTGACAAGAAATCCGAAGTATGTCAAACACAAAAACTATGTCTCTGGCTCAGAAAGTTGCCAAGCTGCAAAACAGTGAAGGCACATAAACATCCTAAAGGAGTACTTGTACCACTTGTTACACACTCTCAACCACAGTGACATACAGATATCGGTGAGGTGCGACAGACACATCTTTGACCTGATGTAATGAAGGTGACCTTGTGATCTCCTTCCGACTATTTCGTGAACTGTTCCAGACTGCTGAGCAGTTAACCTATCATTCCAACCAGCAGCCTCCCGGTTCAGCCATCCTGTCAGCTGCAAACTTTACCAAAGATTTCTCCATTTTACACTTCATGTCCAGAGCCTGACAAAGATACTGCATTCAAATTAACAAGTACAGTATTTCTTCAGGTATTAAACTTTTCTTTACCCTGAAAGTCTGTTCTCCAGACAGGCTTTACCCTAAAAAGGGGGAAAACATACAAGACGACAGTAAATATTCACTTAGATGAACCAAAATTAGAAGGACTTTAATCTTTGAATGTAGTAACTGAATAATAATCACAGTCACCACCCGCAGAGCTACGCAAAAGTTCCCTGTCCATGCAAATTATTCAGACTAAATGTGAAATTGCTTCACATGCTAAGAGAACATGTTCAAGTGTTTAAGCACTAAAGAAAAAAGTTCATTTTATTTTAAATAGTAACTGTTTATCAAAGAAATTGAAGAAATATTATATCTGTGTATCTACAGAATAAAAAAGATAAAAAAACAGTGGTCCATATTTCCTTCTAAAGTTTAAAAATAAAGAGTGAATCTCTGAACTGATGAAGACACTGTCAAAGTATCTGAAACAAAGGATTTATTACAGGACTAAATTGGGTTTTGGTATGTGCAGCCTCTTGTATAATTACAGCATGTATGAATGAGCTGTTGAACTGAAGTACAGAAATAGAACTTGCAAGAATAACTACCTAGTTTTTATTTTCTACATCATACTTAAAAGTCTACTGATATAGACAAAAGGGAAGAGTTATTTCAAAGGTGAAAAAAAATTACCTCTAAAAATCAAAAAGAATGGGACACTAAAAGACAAGTTTAATTTGCAAATTAAAATGTTAATGTACATGTATTCCTTCAGATTAATTTAAAAAAAAAGAAGCCATATTTGGTGGAGAAATCATTTAAAATAGCTGCAAAGTAAATCTCAATAGCCAATAAAGAAAAATCAAAATTTCCTTATGAAAAGAACTAAGAAGTTAAAGACATAGTAGATAAGACTCAAAATCTCTTGACACAAAGGATTCTATTTAAAAATAAGATTAAGATCAGAGAAAATTCATATCATATTTACAGCCAAAAAAGAAGATATCATTTTCAACAGTGTTCTCCATGTGAAGTTTATGAAAAGGCTAGGAAAATGAGAGAGGAGAAAGATCTTGCAACAATTAATAATAAATTTAAAAAGCTAAATTTCACTATATTTTAAATTCATAATCCACAATGACTGCAACAAGCTTAAGGATCCACTGTGCAATAGGAAGCACTATTTTTTCCAGGCACATCACATGTTCATAACACCATATCTACGTCAGGATTACAACCTTGTCATTAGGCCATTTCCCCTCCCAGATTAAAAGGACAGCAGTTGCACTAACTAAAATATTAGCATGAATAGTCAGTATTTCTGTTAATAATATTCACAGAATTTATAGTGCAGAGCATGCCAACCCTGTCTCACAGTCGTCAGCAAGGGACAACGGTGCAATTGCAGCAGTCATCAGACATCCAACTAAAAGTGCTTCTCACTGGCTAAAAGTTTCCAACAGTAGGAACCTTGCCAAGAGCTCAAATGAAAACTGGACAAAGATGAGAATTCCCAACATCCATCCTCTGTTGCCATCTACTGGACCCCCACAAAATAGCCTTCAGCTCCCTGTGCAGAACCGGGGTAACTCCTTTTGCATGCCTTGCTCATGTACGTACAATGCATAAACAGTCATTGTAAAAGCCTCAAGCCACATACATCATAATTATATTTTTTTAATAAATACAAATAATAAAAAGCTTAATTATCATAATGGAAACTTGTACTAGAGAGGTACATAAAAGGTACATGCTAATTTTACAACACACATTTGATTAGTTACTTTCCATAGGATGAGCCTGGATTCACCTTAATACTACTGTCATTAGATCTCAGAAAAGCAGGTTCTGATTAATGGTTACAGGGAATATTCCAATTAGAAACTTAAGCTGCCACTTAACAATAACCTTTTATACTAGAAATCAAAAGGACATTCAATTAAGAACCACTACAGAAAATTAAAAAACAGGGCCATATGTTTAACTTATTTATTTTACCATATAGAAAGATAAATGCAAAATAATATCATTGGGGGAAAAAAAGTTAAGACTCAAGAAATGTATCACAAAAATGATTATACTGCAATCAAAGATGCGTCTGTAATCCGATGTGTTATTTCCATCCAACAGCCAGCAAGAGTATCAAGAGATCCAACAGCAAGCGCTTATTTGCCGGCATCTGTAAATAAAGCTTGGGTACAGTTTATAGTAAAGTTTTTATATTAACTTCCTTTTTGTACTTGATTGCATGTTGGCAAGATACGTCAAATCATTTCTTGAGTCTTACTAAACTCATAAACTTAGTCATCTTATAAAAATACGTGCATTCCTTTTTGTTTTATCTGTTTGGTACTTCTGACAGTGCAAAAACAAGAGCTAGCTTTTGGTGTTTTACATTTACTTTATATGCTTTCTATATTCCTTCCCAAACTGTTAATTAAGATAAACTTTATGAAAAAAGTAAATAAATAAAACCCAAGTAATTACAGGTTCTGGGGGTTTTTCCATGTTTGTATAAAAGAAGGGGAATATCCTTTCTTTTCAATAGAAGTAGAAAGAATAAAATACAGTACTTTGTAAGGAAATATTTATGCAAAAAAGGCACCATCATAAGAATAGTCTGTATTTGCCCCCCGCCCCCATCCCCACTCCTTGATCTCACAATTTTGATTTGGTACGTGCAGGAGTTCATGTTGACATGCCCAAGATGAAAATCGAGTCTCACTCCCAGACAGTTATAACTCCTCCAGAAAACAAATGTGCACTTAAACCATGTTATGCACTTTTAACAACCCGTTTGCTTTTCGTTTTTGTCAACACTGACTGTTCAGCCCCAACTCTTTTTACAGGTTAGACGTATTTATAGCTCATACCTGAGACTGACCCACTGGGCATGTTCACACCACAATGCATGGGGGTATCTGGGAATCTCCAATCTCTGTCTTCAGCTGGAGAGGATGGGTCAGTGAGAATGACTTAGTGCTTAGCAAGAGCTGGAGGGGAGAGACAGGGAGCCGCAACAAGAGGCGGCTCTCTCTCCTGTCGGATCTCCAGGCTCCTGATACGACCCCCTCACAGAGCTCGCCCCGAGCTCCCCCCGGCT
>VXAY01002814.1:1404013-1474724 GCA_013399855.1 Oxyruncus cristatus | reverse complement strand
CGACTCCGGTAGCTCCAATGGCGCCTTCCACCACAACGCGGCGAGGCGGGCCCGGCGCGCGGCACGCACGGCACGGCGAGCGCCGATTGGCCCGGCCGCGCGTCACGTGAGCAGAGGCCCGGGACGGCCGTGCACAGCGCTGCGCGCGGCGCCTGCACAGGCCGGGTCACGAGGGAGGCTGCGCGGCGGCCATTTTGAGCCCTGGCAGCCGCCATTTTGTGTTCTGGCGAAGTGCCCTGTTACGTTTCAGGCCGCTGCAGGACGAGGAGTGGCAAAACATCCAAACCTTCACTCTCACACACACGCCCGCGGGCCCTGTTGAAGTGGCCGCTGCAGAAAACGCTCCCTTGAGGTCAGGCAGTGCCTGGCGGGAGTGAGCCCTGGGTGGCATCCCTATAGCTGCACAGCCTCAGGCATGAGGTGTCCTGCCAGTTCCCAGTGGGCTGCTGCGTTGTTGTGCAAACCAAGTGGCTTTGCAAAATAAACCGTTTATTTAAGCAATGACTCTCCCATGATGCTCCCCCTGCAATGAATCTAACAACACCAGTTTAAGGAGGAAAGGCTTTACTGTAAGGGTAGTGAGGCACTGGAACAGGCTGCCCATGGAGGTTGTGGATGCCCCATCCCTGGTAGTGCTCAAGGCCAGGATGGATAAGGCCTTGAGCAACCTAGTCTAGTGGGAGGTGTCCATGCCCATGGCAGGGGGAGTCGGGACAGGATGATCTTTAAGGTCCCTTCCAATCCCTTACCATTCAATGGTTCCATGATTCTATCCTGAGATAAAGTATTTTGGCGTCTGTAACAGGCTGCACTGAAACAAACAGTCTAACATTAAACATAGACTTTTGGTTTAGGTTAGTTGTAAGGTAACACTTTATTCCTCTATGCAGCCAAAGATTTGAAGAAGAAACAGACTTTGCCCAGACACACGATCACGCAAAAAAACCCCAATGACCTGTGTGAAGATCACATGCGAACATGTGTATTTAATTCCCTGTTGTTTCTTCCTGTTGTATAAAACCATGACAAAAAAGAGACAAAAAGAGAGAGGAAAAAAATGATATGGCAATGAGCAGGTCTGGTACAGAAAACCTGGGAATGTGACTCTGAGGACAGGCTGTGGGTGAACTTTCAGGCTGTATGAGTAGGCAAAGCCACTATCTCCTGAGGTTTGATTCTGCCAGAGAAACAGGGCTTCCTTGAGTCTTGGGTGGCTGACAGGACAGCATCAAAAAAATTACAGTTTCTCCCCATCCGTAAAGTAATAAAAACTCCATTGCGGGGGAAAAAAAAGACCAAAAAACAACAATAACAACAACGACAAAAATTCACCGAGAGGAGAGTCCAAGTTTCGCAACAGACTCAACCCTGAGCCTGGCAGAGCAGTTTCGCTCCCTGAGCTCTGGATGGCAGTAGTTGCGAACGAATGTGAACCGCAGAGCGTGGCACCGGCAGTGCTCCGCCGGCAGCTCCCGGCTCCCTTCTCACCCCAGCATCGGTGGAGACATACATGCGGAGACAGTGGTTATTCCCCGCCAAAGGGAACCTTTCCTTCGGCTTTACCACCAACTTGTTATCCAAAGATACGTTATGCTTGGGCAGAGCATTGATTTCAAGGTTCAAATTCCAAATACCCCTCACACAGACCTGTTTGTGCACCCATCCCTCAACACCCACACCCTAGTGCAGATCAGACAATTTTCTTGCACTGAACATGAGATTCATACAGTAGACATTTTCCTGAATGTCCAGGGCTGTGCATCTCGTGTTTGCAACATAGCAGCCTCTTTTCTGCAGCCTTTTGTGCAGTAATATTTCGGCACTGCTCAGCCTGATCGGCAGACTTGTGCTTGTGAACAGGCACAAGGACCAGCATCCCATTGCCCTGCAGGTGGGCACAGACCTGCATGGAGCAGCATCCCACTGTCCTGGAGATAAGCACAGCCCCACCTGTGAGCTGTACAGCTGGAGGGGCTCCTGCTGGGCATCTGCCTGGGCCAGCCTGTGAGGGCTTACCCGCCACTCCACCATAACCTGCAGAGGTGTTGTCACTGCTCGAGAAAAAAAAAGAAGAAAAAAACACAACATATTTGAAGATTTTTCCCATGCAAGAAAACACACGGGCACAGCTCTGCGCAAAATAAAAAAATCTGATACGTTAAACCTGTAGCATATACCTGTACAGAATCCAAAGGCTATGCTCAGGAGCAAGTCAGAACAAAGCTTGTGTTCCCAGATGCCCTAAAACACACAGCAGTCAAAACTGTAAAGTATAATCTCTCCTTGAGGACTCAATGCATGCTGCAGGATGGGTTGCTGTGGAATGCACTAAATGGATTCTCACCCTATTCCAATGCATCTGGCTGGCCCAAATGAGATTTTTAATGAAAATGGTATTGAATAAGCAGCTCTGAAGGGAGCAAATAATGCAGAATAGATAGATTTGTGATCAATGTAGCTAATGGTTATTCAAAATAAACAGAAAAATCCAGAAAACTGGATTCATCTGAGTCAATTGCCCCTAAGACTATCGAAGCTGTTTTCCTGGTGCAAAACCTACTGAGAAGTTCAACAACCGAAACTCTCTGGTAGGCTGTACAACCTAAGGGCACTATTGAATAAAGGAAAGCAGGATTTATAATAAAGTGTCTGAGAGGGAAACACTGTGATTGCTCAGGAGACTGTTACAGGAGAATGATACAGGATTATTACAAGATGTTTAGGAAAAAGGCAAAAGACAAGGAAGGGAGGAACAAAGGCAGATCAGGGAAGAGCTAAAAAGATTGAGGTGTGTTGGAGAAAGGGTATAAAAAAGGCCACCTGCATTTAAGCGGGCTGCTGGTCAGTATGTTTGTGTGACTGAGCCCCATGGCTAATTTCCACTGTTCGTCCTATCCTCTTTTTACATTCTGTGTTTAACTACCTTCCATGTGACTGTGTTCTCTATTCTGTGCCTGTGCATCTGATCTGATAATGAACTCCAAACCAGACCAGCTGGTGAGTCAAATGAGCAGTCTGGGAGACCCTTGAAGGGCTTTTTTCCTGGGCATGCATTCTTTGGAGCTGGATGGGACTATGCACACTGCCTGCATGTGTGTTGTGGGTCTCTGTAAGGACTCAGGCTGAGAACAGACAGAAGCATGTCTAAGGCACCTAACACTCGCCATTCATAGGATAATGATGCCAAGACATATTTTTTGTGAATCTCTCCACTATTTTCCTGAAGCATATTTGTTCTGTGACTAAGCATATTGACTCATTAGAGCATACTAGACTACCAAGAGCCACAGGGTTAAGCCTCTATAGTTTGTCATGTTAAAAACCTGAATTCAAAAGGTCAGAAGCAGCCCCTGAAGAGAAGAATGACTGTTGAAATCAGCAGTTTCATACAGACTTCAGGAAGCTCCGAATTGGGCCCAAGCACATCACGGCAAGATTACTTAAAATTTGTACGCAACCTCCCAGTGTTACTATGAGAACTACTGCAATCCTGTGTGTCATTTCATGATCTGAGGAAGTTATTGACAAGAGAGATGGTTGTTATGGGGACAGCTGTCTGTCAAAGAAAAGAGGGTACATGACAAAGAGAACATCTGATTATGACAGATTCGTTCTTATACAGAAGAGGTGTTTTCACATGCAGCCCTGAAAACACACAGGTTTATCTGGGCTTTTAAAGCTATTGCCCCAGAACCAGAAGCTCAGGAAGAAGCAACTGAATCTGGAGGCAGACCAAGACTACAGCAGGTATAACATACAATTTTTTGGATTCAAAACAAACAGGTCAGCAAAAGCGTATTATTTTAGACTTAATTATGATCAATGGCCCACTGTTGGTTTCAGACTTTTTAAAACAAAGGCTCCTTTTTCCTCCCTGCAGGACTCCAAAAAGGAAAAAAAATCTAAGCTAAGGAAAGTAAAACAAAATGGAGACATAAGAAGAAAAAGGGAACAGACCAGTATTGTACTCATTTGTTCTCAATGATCCAAAACATGAATGTTTCAGTTCAGTGTAGAATCTCCCTGTGCAATCACATTCTGCTCTTGAATTGACGTTCCACTGCTTCCTTGAGTTTGTTTTCTTCATGTTTTTTTTGTAGATTCTTCAGAACAGTACAGGGATAAGAGAACAATAAGTGATTTTTCCAAGAACAAACAGCAGCACAGTTACTATGAAATACAGCTCTTCTGCAGTTCAGTACTGTAACTACCCACACCCTCTCGTCCTTTTTCCAAGCGCTGTGTTTTCCTCTACACTTTCATTTAAAGCATTTTCTAAAACCTGAAGAAATTCTGTAAAATAACAATCAATTGTTGCTAACAGTGGGTAGCAACCAGGTACTGACAATTGTGAAGGCCTAACACTAACACTGTTTAATTGCAGTGGAGTTGATCTAAATCTCATTGGGAAGGGTTTGTCTGGCCTTTGGTGAAAGCTCTCTGCCTCTTAACCCTGTTTAGAGCAGATGTGATTGACATAGTATTTAAATCTACAGGAGCACCTGTCTGCAACAGCACATCTCTCCAGTGCCATTAAAGCAGTATTCACAGCAGTGGAAAAAAAAAGTATTTTAATATTTAATATACATCTCCACTGACACTGGACATATTCAGGGGTTAGTTTTCTTTGCATTTTAGGATGATGGGGAGTGGGGTAAGAACATGAAAATTACACTGATTCTTTATAAAACATGAAATCTAATTCCCTTTGTTTCTTCTTAGATATTAACATAGAAGCAGATCCTTCCATCTGAGGCTCAGAGAAGAACCATGGTAACCGTCCAGAGCCACACTGATTTTAGTGGGCTCTTATGTCTGTCATCACAGCATAAATCAGAGCCATAATATGGGATTTCCAAAGCTCAAATATTATGGCCTCTGTATGTATATACTGAGAACAGAAGCATAAAAGACGCCCTAAAATTCAAAAGGAGGGAGTGGAAACATCCTAATGCAGAAACACACTAATCATGTTATCCTTTCTGACAGGGAAAAAACCCACTTAGAATATAGATCAAAATCCCTTAAAACTTAACAAACTTAACAAACTTCTTCATATAGCTCTTTACAGGAAAGACTAGAAGCTTTCAAATATACCATAGCACAAACCTGCTGGAGCATGCATCCTGCCGTGGCCCTGCTGGAGCTTCGGCAGCATCCCACAAGCAGCAGTGGGTACTTTTAAAGAGAGCCATTGCCATAACTCTTGGGTCACAGTAGAACACTGAAGTGCAGGTAATAGAACCCATTTCAGGTTTTGGTTTGGTTTTTGGCATGATTTCCAACAGCTGGTTGGTTGGGTATAGAGAGAGGATATCAGCTTCATTATGACACAGCCCTAGAGGAGAAAGGATCTTTGCAGAGCAGCTTTCTAGTAATTGTCAAATTATCAGTGAAGCACTTTTCTTGCATGCAAATACTTACAATTAGTTATGCTTATTGCTTTTTATATTTACAACTTACCTTTATTTTACACTCCTCAGAGGCCAGCTGTAGTTATTATCTAATCTTGCAGAAATGTGCCGCAGGAGGTACGTGGGACTCTGGTTGTGCTGCTTGCCCTGTAGTCTCCACACTGGGTGAGTCAGGGCTGTGTAGATGCCCTAAACAAAGACAGACCCAGAGTTGTCATTTCTCATTGCTCTTTCCCTTTAAAATAAAAGCCAACATTAACTAGGATACTGTTACTCTGACTGAAGACAAGAAAGCCAAACAAGAGGTGTGAAAAAGCATGTCACCTTCTAGGGAAAAAATAAATAACAGGGTGATTTTTTTTTTCATACAGCTCAAGTGGCTGAAGACTTCACAGAAGTTCCACCTCCACACTAAGAAGATCTTCTTTATTTTGAGGGTGGCAGAGCACTGGAACAGGCTCCATGGAGATCATGGAGTCTCCCTCTGGAGACATTCCAAACCCACGTGGACACATTCCTGTGTAACCTGCTCTAGGCAGGCAGGGGGTTGGACTAGATGATCTCCAGAGGTCCCTTCCAACCCTAATGATTCTGTGATTTTAAGACCAAAGATCTTGGTCTCTAGTCCTCCTCGTGGCTATGGTTTGTGACACAAGTCCTTGGGCTTGCTACAGAAAGGGATGGGACGTACTCCAGGCAATACCCCATGAAGGGGGTTCTTCAGAAACAGAAAACTCATCCCTGCCATAGGAGCAGAAGAAAACATACAGCAGGCTGCTGTGTACACTCTGACATCTGTCCTTCTCTCTCCGTACAGTTAGTGGGACATGGTAATGTATTTGTTACTGCTTTTGTAGGGAAATGGGTAAAAGAGGGCATGCCTCCTTTTCTTTCATACTGCAGTAAGCTTGGATATTGGTTTCCTACAGGAACTGGTCACAGAGGTACAAGGCTGCTCATGCTCCTGTGCCTTCTTCCCCTAAACTTTGGTGAAGTCACATAGAGTTTGAAAATAAGTTTAAAGAGAGAGGAGAAAAAAAAAAAGGTTGAGGGTATATATATTTGCACTTGCAGGCCACTTTCTGAGCCTTTGCTCTTGAGCTTTATTCTTACACTTTTCAGTGTGATTGAGCAACATTTTTTTCTCATTTTTAATTTATTTTTTTTATTGTTACTTATAGCTCAGGTTTCCATGCTCTCTAGAATCAGATTGCAGAGGTGTACAGCAAACACTGTAACAAGACTTGTGACAGCATCACCAGAATGTCAACATATGATTTGACATAACATTTCACATATTTTTCTCTCTGTTTCCAAAGTAGTTCATTCCAGGAAAAATTTCCACGTGGCCCAATATATCCTGCCATGAGAGTGCTCAGCATTTTGTTCCTTAAGTTGTGCTGTGTTGGTGAGTATTACTGAAGAAGCTAGTCTGCAGAAGAAATTTTCCCAACTGTGCAGGAAGGGAAAATTGCCATGTGTTTTTGCTGGGTTTATGACACAATGTGTACATCATAGAACACAGTCAAACTTTCATGTAACAGTTTATTTCCAGGTTACTGGCATTTTATAGGGGAATCACTGCATAGTTTTATGAAAACAAGGAACATATGCAAAACCCTTTAAAATGTGTAAGAGAAGAAGATACAGCTTCTTTCTCACATTGCATGCATGCTACTTCCCATGCACTTCAAGGATTGTAGAAATTTCAGTAAACTCTTTACTGTTCAAGGCTCATAAAACCTACATATGCTGCACGTTTCTGAATTAAGTTTTTGCATGTACTGCGATCTAAAAAGTTAATGCTGAAAATAATTATTCCCTGTGCTTTCCCCTTGTTGTTCTTTGACTTAATCTGCAATGAGGAGCCTCCAAACATTCTGGCTTCTGTGAAACGTCTGATGATTACACACTCTGTTAGCTCAATAATTGTGCTGGTAAACTCACTTTGGAGCCTTGGTCTGGAGACCACGTAGGCTTATTAACTGTAAAAGGTGGGTGCTGTGCACTCCCCACACCCTCCCACATGTGTCAGCAATCAGGGCAGCAGCTCCAGGGTATCAGGGAGATGGGTGCCTTGACACTGATGCCCCCAGCTCTGCCCTGGGAAAGAAACTTCACTCTGTGGCCTGAAAAATGACTTGTGCCCTAGTAACTCTGCCTGCGCCGCTCCACAGAGCAGCTCTGCCTGCCAGGAGACAGCTTCTTCTGCTGAGGCCAAAGCAGCTCATCCAGAAAATGATAGAAAGCATCTGCTCACTATCAGCTTTTCCTTCCTCCTCCTCTTGTATTGCACTTGTTACGCTGGGTCTCAAGTCCTGGCACAAATGTAGAGATGCTCAACGCAGCCCGAGCATATTCATCAGTGTGAGTATTGCAGTATCTGTCAACATTTCAAGAGAGAGGAGTGAAAGCACTTTGAAACCAGCGCTGGCTGCCTTTCAAAAATCCTAGTGAAACATGGATTTCACTCAGCTCCGTGCTGAAGGGTCGTATATTTCTCAGACATGTGGTTCCAGCAAGACTCATCATCCGTGGTCCCAATCCAGAAGCACTTTAAGTACAGATAATCTCATCTAAGCACAACTATAGATCTTAATATGGATGCACACCATGGGTTTTCTGCACAGGTTTACAACCCTCCCTTTTTGAGGGCTTTTCAAAATCTCATTCTTTCATCCAGTTTATGTGCAGCCACACAAACAGCTGAACCAGCTCTCCTGAAAGGAATTTCTGAGAAAGGGCAGGAGTGAGTATTGTGGTAATGGGGGATTCAAAGGCAGGTTTTTTCACCTCTTTTTGCTACCAAGGGACATGTAACCTCAACTTCCACAAGGTTATTAGATTCACCCCCTTCACCATCGAGATTCCCCTGCACAAATCCCAGAAGTATTTTAGGTAGCTCTGGGAGTGCATCATGAACACTTGTATTTTAACCTTCTAAGTGGTGTATGATATGCAATCTAGGACAGAAAGTCAAATCACAATTCAAACAAAAAGGAAATGCATACATTTCCCCCTCCTGTCAACAATTCCCACCCAGCCCAGTCACCTCCAGCTATGGACACTGGTGAACTGAGTTTATTCTGGGCTCTGACCCAGATCTGCCCTCTGGCTGAGATACACCTCTCTTTCTTTTTCCTTCTCCCTTCTCAGTTATGACTACAGCAACTAACAGAAAGCTACAGAGTGAGCGATACCTGCATATGCACTTTTCATGAGAGGCAATAATAAATGCAAACATATACATCTAGCATAATGTTAGGCCCAGACACCCAGGCCACCAGGACTAGTGCTCCATGAAGCAATCGGCTTGCCTTGCCCCCTGCTGCATTCCTGCATGCAAAATACCAGGCTTTGGAAAGGGATACACTGGGGCAAAGCCTCACACTGGCACCAAGCACTCTGGTTGCCCAGCTCCCATATACATACAAAGGCCAGTTCCAGCTTGGTGTGGGTCAGAGACCACGTGTAAGTTGGTTGGCTGCTCTGGGAACAGACATGGGCTAGACTGGCTCCAGCTTTAGCCTTGTATGATGTACAAGAATTTTTTCCTGCATTGCTCTTATTCAGTGGAATTTGTGTGTGGAGCCAAAGACTGTGCCACCTCCTCAGAAAACTGATTCATCAGATGGCATTTGAAAGGGGCCATCCCAGTGCCCCTAAAAAACCCCAGCTATGCCAGCAAAACTCTCTGGTGGCAGTGCGTATAAAGGTGGGATCCCATTCAGGTGGGTGTTCCTAGCAGACACTTGTACATTTACATTGTCTCTTCAGTGTATTACTACAAACACTTTTAATTTAGTCATCTAGAACAGGATTTCAGTACTACAGAAAAAAAATGGTTTCCATGTTATTTCTGGAAGCTTATATAATTTTTCCACTCTCTCCTTTCCTCTGGGCACCACCTCCCCTTTGCATAATTTCATTAAGATATACAAACCTTCCAAGATATATATCAGGGGAAGGAGAGTAAAAGCAGCGGTCACAGGAAAAACACCGAAATACCGCTTTCCATCCAAGTTACACAAAAAAAAATTGCAAAATCCCCTGGCACCAGAAGCATAGGGAATCAGAGCCACCTACTAGCAAGTGAAGGTGGGGTTCCAGTGTGTGCGGTCAGGGCTGTGCCAGCAACATTAGGAAAGGTATTTTTACAGACATTTGAAGTAGAGAGTCTCAAGACCTCTTGCTGACATTCATGATACTGCTGGTCAGACCAGCCAACTTAGAGGCAGCACTGCAACATAACCCTCTGCTGTGATCATATGTTTAACTCAAGTGAAAAGGTCAGAGATCTCCATGTATTTTTTTTAAATACAGAAACCAAATTAACCGCTGCTCAATGTGGGATGGGGTCTCCTAAGACATCAACTGTTTTGAATCAAAGCTTCATGTCTTCTTCACCTGAGGACCTGAGTGAGGACAGGGAAAAAGAATATTAAAGTTGTTTATGAAAACCTATAGCCCTGTAAGGCCCAATTCCTTCTACAAATTAAAGAAATTTGTAGGCTGACCACAACAACCAAAGTAATGTCCCATCTGCCCAGGATCCATCCAGCCTCATGAGGGCTATGCCAGAGCAACCATCCCTCCACAAACCTTCACCAGTTCCTTCCTGAAAGAAGACACACAAGCTGTTCATTTAAAGCCACTTGCCAAGTGTTCTAAGTCACAAGGAGAGCAAAGCTATATATCAGCAACCATGGAGATGGCGTTGTCAATTCTAACCCTTGGATTAAATCAATACTCTCACCATTCATGGGAAATGAAAATGAATTGATGGTGTTGGATCTTTTCCCAGCAGGCTAGTGTCCGCTGCTCAGTGCCCCTGGAATGAATATCACTGTCTGGCTCTCCTCTTGAGGCTTCAGCAAAACACACCGAGCAGATAAAAGGAGTGACCTGCTTTCTCAGCCACATGGCTGCTCCCTGCCCAGTTCTGGATCCAGGCACCAGGGCAGGGCTGACCAGCCAGGCACTCACTGCTATTTCCTTGGCTGAACCAGATTGGCAAATACAGGCACAACATAAAGCTTGGAAATTTTTTATCAGCCACGAACACATTTCTTTGTCTGTAACTCATGTCTTTGTAAACATTTATCCTCAAATGGCATCTGAAGATCCTCATTCTATACGGTGTATGTATTTTCTTTTGGCATGCCTGGGACAGTGAAAATCAATAAAGGCAGTTTCACTCGCAGGAGTTTGAAGCCATGGTGTTTGCCCAATAAACATCCCATACCCACAGTCCTTCACTGCTAAAGAGAACTGCACTGAAGTAAAAAACATTGCAGGCACTTCTCCTGATCTTACAGATTGTAAAAGGATATTCTCACACAAGCTGAAGGGCTGAATTGTGCAACTTTTGCAGCACTGAGCACTTACCTGAGCACAACCAGCCCATTGAAAAGGTCTGGCACAGAATTGTTCCCCACAAGTCTGTGGTTTCAATAAAATAACAGATTAGGTAATGAAGGATAGCATCTCCAAAATGGCCCTGAATTTTAGAGGGTGCTTTTTTTTTTTCTGATAAAGTTAGCATAAATGTACAGTAAAATCTTTTCAGGAAGAAAATGGTCTCCACATACTGATAGGGTGCTGCAGTAGAATCCTTCAGATGAATGGAGGTTTTGCACTAGATTTTATTAGGGAGGAAGGATTTACCCAGAATTTTTCCTGTTCCAAATTGTCAGCAAAAAAGAAGTGTTTACCTGAGTGATTAATTTCAGCAGCTCCAGGACAGCATGTAGTTTCTTCCGGGGAAATAATTTGGATTCAGAAACATATAAAAGACCACTCTTAATGGAGTGTGCAGTTTTCAAAAGAGGCATCTGGAAACAACAAGTTTCTAATCATTTTGGATGTGAAGCCAGAGGAATTCAGAACAAACATTTTGGTAACAGGAAAATGTTCTTTAAGGGGGATTAGGGCAGGAGCAGCTCACCTCTACCCCAGCTAGTGATCCAGCTCTAAGCAGCAACCAGGTTGTTCAGAGGATTGTTTCACTGGAGCTCATTTAACCATACCGTTTTTAACGACAGAGCTTCAGGAGGTGAGCTGTGAAGAGGCAGAACAGCCCTGTGAACAGTCAGCACACTGAACTGCAAGATTCCTTTGCTTTTTGTGATGTGTTAGGACCAGTTCCAAACTCCTCATAATCATCGCGGTAATCTCCCAAGCTGTGCCTCACTTCAACTCTGCAATACTAGAAACAGGAAATTTCCACCACCTCGGCCTTTGACAGCCACTTAGCGACTGCTTTTCTGTGAGACCTCATAGAAGGAAACAAACCTGCATTTCCAAATGTAGGGACTGCTCCGGGAGAGAACAAGAGTCTTGCTCTATCTGCTCAGTTTGAAAAAAAGCTTTGCATCTCTAAGTCAGCTCCAAAATGCTTGGCTTGCCCTGCCCCAAAATCAGCACATCCCCCAGCAACTCTCAGCATACAGGGGAGGTGGAGGAGCCCCATCTGGGTCCTCTTGAGGACAGTGCTTTGGAGAGACACAAAATCAGCAAAAGCCAAGCACCGCCCATCCATCCCTTCCTCTCCTCCCTGTGTCAGACCAGAGGCACATCCCTGTCTTTAGCACAAATCAGGGAGGATGGGGGTTATCTGGCAGTCCCTCCTCCCCCTGTGTGAGCAGGAGTGGGACTCAAGTATCCTCTGCCAGCAGTGCCTGAAGACCCGTCCTTGTCTTCTGCACAAGGGCTGTACAAGGAGCCATAAGGCTGTACAAGCTCAGACCACTCAGGAACTAGCAAACGACGGGGCATCCTGCACATGGCAGGAAGGAGAGCAGTTGCTGCCAGTGAGAAGCCCCTAAACAGGGCAAAGGTGAGCAGCTGGGGCACGTACCATGATTTGGGTCTGTTTGTGTGACACAATCAGAGAAGTATCTATCAAAGGCCGTAGCTTACACCAAGGAGTAATGCCTCTCCCCTTGGAGCAGATGGTGCCTCTGTGTCCAGACAACAATGCCGGTCTGTCTGGAAAAAGAAAGTGGGTATGTGCTGTGAAGGATAGACAAAAACAAGGCAGACAAGGACAGAGAATTTGTTTTTTCTGTCACACAGTTATCCCAAGCAGCCTGTAATAAAGGTGCCACGACGGAGGAACTGAAGCCGTGCCCAAGGCTGGCAGCCAGGCCGTGTGCTCTGGGGCGCGAGCAGGCGCTGTGGTTGTGGTGCCTCCTGAGGGGAGGAGGGAGGCTTGCACCGCACATAGCGGCAGTTTGCTCTCCACCGGAGCATTTTGTGGGAGAACCCTCCTTCCTGACAGCAGCCTAAGGAGATGCTGCAGATCACAGTAAAATCAGGACAAAAGCCAGGGTCATAACACAGGAGAGGTAGTTTCCATGCTAATCCTCCCTGGACTTTTCTCTCATGAACTTTCTTTGCATCCTCTTGAGACTCTGAAAACTCACAGCATCCCCAATATCCTGTAGCAAGGAGTTTCACAGCTGCAAACTTCCTAAACAGGACCACACCAAAGTACTTTTGCACTAAAATGAGTGTTTGGAATTGTTTTTCTTCCGCAAAATGTGTCATTCACAGCTACTGAGAGGAACAGAGCCGGCCCTGCAGGCAGTGGCTTGTTTACCCCAAGTCCTTGTAAACCTGCCCACCCCACTGCACATCCCAGCATGGGGAACCCCTCCTGGGCACCCAGCCCGCTCACTCTCATAAAAGGAGGCGCAGCAGCTCACACAGAGGTCCCTAAGCTGTTCAGCACCAGAAATGCTGTGGCCAGCAGGATGACAAGTGGAGAACCAGCATCTACTCACCTTTTTACACACCACATAGGACTGGTATAGTTTTATAATATTCAGTGCCTAGTCCAGTTTGCATCTGTCCATTCATCCTTTAAGCTTCTTTGAACTCAAGGCTTGCACAGAGCTAATCACCCAACCAACATTTTGCTAATAATAGCAGCAGCCCTTCAGTCTGTCAGGAACATGATTGCCACATAACAAAACCACAGTGATACCAGATCTCTAAGGTCTCCTCCATGGCTGCCCTTTCTCAGTCTAGTGAGGAGAGAGCAGCAGAATGTAAAGCTAAAATGCCCATCTGCAGACTCTCTGTGTCTCACCCAGGCTGTCCACCCGTGTTTCACAACCCATGCTGTCTGCTGCCGAGCTCCTCTGGGGGACTCAACAACTAGAGGCCCTGTGAAGAATGTTAAAACCATTTAATTAAACAAATATATTCAGAGTTAAACATGTTGCTAAGGATGATCGGTGCAAGAACAAACAAAGCTCCAGAGGCACAGGGACAGTAACCCTGACTGCCTTCCTCTGAAGACACAGTTACCTTTCGCAGTGGGTGTAATTCTTCTGTGGGGCAACTCCTACAGGGACACCCTGGCTAGGAGCATAACTGCTGTGCTGAGATAGGGGTGGCCAAGATTCTCTTGATTTCCTGGTGGGGAAGAGAAAGTCAGGTTTCAAACCATGGTGCAGCACTGCTGTCTACATGATCATTTTACGGTCTTTTAATTACTTCAGAAAAATTATTTAATTAAGGCTTCTTCTGTAGAATTCTAGTTCAAAACTGCAACCTGCCAGCTTTACTGGTCCTAAACTGAAATAAGGTCCCTGTGAGAGGACATGCTAAGGCACCTTTGTGCAATGCCTATGTGGACTCCTGGAGCTGACCTCTGTCTTGCAGAGACGGCACTGGATCACCGGGATTTCAGATCACCAGCACCTGGGGTAAACACCCATGCTCTGGGTGAAGGCTGAAATTTATCGTGATGGGGACGTGTCCTCAGCCGTAAACAGCTCCGAAGGTCTGAGGAATCTTCCCAAGCACTGTGTGAATTATTCAACCACAGTAGTGCTGACTGGCAGGGACAGTGCTTCCACACAGTTTTAAAGCCAATTTACTTAACAAGATTTTCATACAAAGACAGCTAAAAACCTATTTCGTTCTCCTGGGTCAGATCATGCCGGCATTTTCTTAGGTCTCAAATACACAAACCAGTACTGACAGTAATCAATTTACAATCCAGCTGGTCTTTGCCTTTTGTTAAGCACATTTCACAGTTTCAATAGGTTAAAATCCAAGGCCCTGAAAGGCATTTGGTTTCCAGTTCTGTTGTGCATTATAGCTCCACAGACCTGGGTACATACTTAGAGTCTCCAATTGCCCGGGATTTTACATCCACAAGACATCCTTGCAGCTACACTGTAGTGCAGGAAGGAGCACAGAATAAAACTCTCAGGATAGCTGAGACACTGGAGGGCTTTGAGACCAACCACCAAACTTGGTAAACTGAAACGACTGAGGAGAGAGTAACAGGAGTTACAGGGATAACAAACACACCCAAACAACACATGGTGAAAGGCTGAAGGAAGGGGTTTAAGAGAAAAAAATGGAAGGGGTGGAGAAGAAACACTCACTGCAGAAGGCAGCTGTGACAATCATCAGCTGTTCTCTGCATCCTCTGAATAGAGTAAAAAACACACAACCCAATTTCCAACAGAGGGGAGGCTCTTAGGACACAGAACTGCAGGAGCCATGGGGATGCCTATGGAAATTACAACTTAAGGACATTATGGAAACCCTTTCCTTGGAGGGCTGCGGGAAAAATGTGGTTTCCCCAGGATGTGTGAGAGCTGGAAGTGGACAGGACCCCACTAGCCCCAGCATCTTCAGGCAGCTGGGAGGGAGTTTCAAGCCTCCCTCTGCTGGCAGGGCTCTACCCCACTCAGGTATCACCTGCCAGCCAGAGGAGGGAGAATCCCTTCACAAGGGGAAGCTGCAGTTCCAAGATTAGACTCCAGCCCTTGATAGTGCCCAGGGTTTCCCTGCAGAGCACTGCTGGGCACGCAGCCAGAGCAGGGTTGCAGCTCCAGGCATGGCCGTGCTGGGGTAAGTGTTAATAGTTCTGTGGGGATGAGCCTATCACAGATACTTGCACAGGAGCAAGAGGAGAAGGAGAGCATGTAAGCAGCAGCTGCACAGGCACCCTAAGGCCCTCTCTTGAGAAGCAGGGGGTCAGAAGAAAAAAAAAAAAAAAAAGGCCAAGAGTCAAACTTCAAAGTCTGAAATTGGCTCTAGCCAAAAGCACACATAACTTGCATTCCAGATTTTACACTATCTTCCTAAAACTTCTGAAGTTTTTACCTCCTCTCAGGACCACTTATTCCCTTTTTTCCCCTCTTATTCTGCATTTCCTCCTATTATCATGATCCCCACCTTTCAGACACATCACATAGCAAAAGGTTTCATTCAACAGTATTACCTTTATTTTGTGGTCAAGGGCACACTCTTGTATGGCACGTCCCACAGATGATGCCGCAGGAGGAGCGAGATAATTCTGGCTTCCCCAGCAGAGAGGAGCTTCTGTGGGGTGCTGGCATAGCAGCCAGACCTTCTCCCACCCCAGCTCTGCCAGGACAGCTCCAGCAACACCCTCTGGGGTAAGCCAGCCTGCCCCAGGCCCTCAACACTGGGTCCAGAGATGATGCAGGATGGTGTCAGGGAAAAGGGTTTAAAAATCCACTTTTACAAACCATGTAAAGCAGCAAAACTACCCAGAACTGGTTAGCAGAACAGCAACATTTTGTGCATTTATTACTAACGGTCTACACAACTCAGCCTCAACTTGAGATTTTATTGTTTATGGGCACAACATGTTCATTTTATGGGAACAGACCTGCTCTGTGCTGGAAGACTTCCTGCAAGCAACTGTGGTGCTAATTTAGAAGATGGCATTCTTCCCAAACAGTCATTATTAAACCAATAACCCTATGTTACCTCCAGCATCAAGGAGCAATGTGCTGTTCGAGGCAAGACAGAACAAAGGTCCTAGCGATAGTAATTGCAAAAGGGCTTAGGGGCTGTTCTCTTCAGGGAACAGAGGGAGATGCAGACTGGCCCAACTCCAGTGTGTGTGGTTTTAAAGATCCTCACTTAAGTTGTATTGTGTTGATGTGCAGCGTTAAAGAGCTGCCACTTCTGCACCCATGCCTGGCTGAGTTACAGGAACTATTTTCAGCATCTCTGCCAGAAATGGCATCTCTCATGACTTTTATCGTGGAATGGGTGCGTGTTCATAATCAACTTGGAAAATCTGTTTCTGAGCTTAACTCTAAAGCTTCATCTTTGCTTCAGAAACAACTGTACTCAGTAACACAGCCCGCCCACCCACCCTTCAGCAGCACGGGGAGTGATTTGCTGTCCTGGAAAATTGGTCACAGCATAAGCCCAGAGGGTTTTGCAACCTCACTGTTTGATGCCTTTGGTTTAAGTGCTGAACACACTGTACAAGCACAAATAGGCAGCTTGAACTGGGAAGTCTTCTACAGTGCTAAAATGCCAACCATTTTGTTGTAAGCTAATCAGTGGTTTGTGCAGTAATTTTATCAATTCACAGTGTGAGGCAAGAGGTTAATGCCAAGGTCAAAAACACTACAGAATTCATCTCAATTCTTTTGGTTCTGGTAATCTTAAGGATCAACTTCCATGTTCCTACAGCAAACTTGCTCAAGAAACATCTTATTTAAATGCCTTCAAAAAATGTCTTTCTGAACAAACCAACCGCGTGGGCTTTGCAAGGGCATGGATGTCAGCCACCAGCCTAAGATGAGGCAGACCAGTCATAAATGCATTGCACAGTGGTTGCAGGTGGCCTTGCCATCACTGCGGAATGCAACTGTTTACAGATACGGTGCAACCAAACTGATGCAAGCTGTTCCTCGGAGCTTTTTTCAAAGGAATCCCAAAATTCGGTCCTCCCAAGGTGCCTGGAATGCAACATATTCATATAGCAGTCTGTCTCAGTCTGTACTTCTGCAAGCAAATAGGTTAATACATTTCTAATCATTTGGTTTGGTCTAAACAGAGTATCAGCAGTTTTTGTCTAGCTGTGTTTCAACAGGGAGATCATTAAGTAAACAGTCTGCCTAGAGAGGCTGGAATTTCCATCACTGTCTAACCCATTCCTATGTCTTTCCAAACATCTGGCAAGAATGAGTTAGGGAACCTTACTTTTGCCTGAGGCAGGGTAGCAGGCTTAAACGTATCTTGAGGTATCTTCTAGTCCTGCCTCTGATAGTTTGCTGTCTAAACCAAATTGTTTTGGGATCGCACATTAGAAACACATTGATAGGGCTCTGCCACGCAGCTAATGACAAGACTGCCTAGGCCCCTTCAGTCTTTCTACATGACATAATTTCTGCATGATTTGTGTTTTTCACAATCAAGGCATTTTGCCTCCATTAAAGAATCCACAGCTTATAGACAGGAAATTGAAATTTTTTAATATCTTTTACCCCAGGTGAGAAGGTTGTACCAAACCCAAAAATAGGTTTCAAGTGATCAGGCTTAGCCTCTCTCCTTGCTTTGGACTGAAGAGCAGTGCCCTGCTCCACGATAGGCCTCCAACTGCTTGAAGGCCAGTTGTTGCACAGGCAAGGATCCCATCACACTGGGTGACAGTTGCCCAGATAAGCTACCCTCAGCCCTTTGCCACGGTGCCCTACGGCTCTGCTGTCAATTCTGGGATCCCTCAGCAAATTCAAGGGTTTTGTTCTCATCTTTAGCACCCTCGTGGGGTCACAACCCCAAGACCCAACAGAAGCCTCATTTTTCATGTTCACAACAAGCTGCAGAAGAATTACACTTGGGACTGTCAGGTTTCCTGCCCAACTCCCAGTCTTGAGAACAGAGAAGTCTGAAAGCCAAAACTGTTCCTGCAAGAAATGAGAATGACAGTCAAGACCACAGCTGTAGGAGCAACTCATTTGTTTAACCTGACTTCAAGTAAAGGAATCACAGCCCACTGCCTTCACATAACCATACACCACAAATTTCTCTGCACATCCATGGAAATACAATATATGTAACAGCCATTTCTGTAAGATTTTTATTAAAAATACAGTCCACAAAGCAGATGCCCCATACTCAGACATGACTTGCAGTGTCTGGGCATCCTGCTTTGCTACCAGAGGGGGCAGCTCAGGACTGCAAAGCCATTTATTTAGCAGCAGAAAGCCTTTCACAAGTGTCAGCACTCTCCCTAACACCAAGAGGCTTGATACCTGCTTAGGACAGCCATAGCTCTGTTGCATCATTGGAAATAGCTTCCAAAAGGTCAATTTATTGGAAAATTAAAGGATCTTCACAGAAATTACTTACAGGGGCAGGAGCAAACAGAATGGGCAATTTCTTACTTCCTCTCATTTGAACAAACACGGAAGTCTTTCTTCCAGGGCCATACATACATTCTGCAAAACTCCACTAGCCAAATTAAAACAGTGGTAGGTCATGTAGATTGTATATATGGAAGAAAAAGAGGAAAATTATGCTGAAGTACTGTATCCTAGTTGGATACCACACCTGCAGGATTTACTAGGAGCAGTAACTCATAGCTCTTCTGTCTTAGACTACAGGCACCACAGAACAACTTCAGTAAACGTACAGAGCTTTTACTATGCAAACGCACTTTTCACCCATTAAAAAAATAGATTAGAGGAAGATATAAACATTTTATTTATTAAATCAAATAGAAATGCAAAATATATTTTACATGCCTTACATGGAAAAGAGATGAACTTCCAAGACTTTAAAGCAAGACTGTGTCAGTTGACACGCAGGAAATAGGAACATTATAAACAGTCACAGAGAGGAGGAAGGACTGGGGGGAGGTGACATGGGGATTATGGGCAGTTCCCCCCCACTCTGAGAAAGATTTCCTAAAAACAATAATGGAGTTTACGCTGAGCAAGCATTAGAAGCCTGAAATTAACTTTAACATACACTTATTTTGGAGGAAGTTGTCTAAAGAAGCACAGTTGGCTAATACCTAGTCAAAACAATGGTCTAAATTACGTATAACATAGTCATTAAGTGGACACAGGTTTATTTTTTGAGTATACCATACTCATATGAAAGACACAGGTTTATTTTCTGAACATCAGGAGGGTCAGTAGGAGAATCAAAACCACCAAAAAAAGCTTTTAAAAGCTAGATCACTACACAGCCACCTTTTGCGTGACTCTTCTATTTAAGAAAAGAAAAAAAGGATGAAAAATAGAACTATTTTTCTAAATATTTAAATTATTTTGCCATCCTCCAACTCTTCCTCCCTCCTACACACAATTTCTTGGAAGCTGAAATGACACTCAACAACAAATACAAAGCATACACCAATAGTATATTCCACAGTTTTTCTAAAGAGTCAATAGTCCAGCAATTTTAAAGTGATCTATGTGCAAAAAATAAACAAATTAAAGAGTTTCTTAAAAAAAAAATCCACTGCAGCCTTAACTTCTACTTAAAAAAAAAAAAAATCATCTGAGGATTAGCACTAAGTTTCTCAGTGGAGGACAGATCAGTAACTGCAAGTATTCTGCCTAACCTGTGACTTGGTGTTGTAAAACTGTCAACATCCCAAGTTTACTACCTGCTGGCAAGTGGAAAACAGACCATATCCCCATGAGAAGTAGGAAAACCACTATTCATAAACTGGTCTTCTGATATACATAAACATATGGTGCAGGTATGTATTCAGAGACTGCTACCTACAGCTGAGAACAGTCCTCCCAGCATGACTAACAGTAAATTATTAACAATAAAATGTGCAAGACTCCTAAGAGCAGTATTTGAAATGTTCCTGCCTGCTCAATGCCTCTAGGCCTAAACTATCCCCTTGTTAACAGTGGTGTGAGTCAGGGCAGCTCTGGTGAAGTTACAGTAGAAATCACTGTGCATGAGGATTTCTGTGAGAAGAACAGTCCCTTAAACTACAGACTAGTTCAGTCCTGACCACACTACAATAGGGAATTGTGTTTAAACCATGAGTAATCATGAAATCATCTCCCAGCATAGTACTTCTTTTCTGCACACATGGAATGTAAATGACCAAGATTTACAACTGATGATTTTGCAGATTTAATGGATTATATTTCTCTAATGGTTCTGCCAACGCAAACTCAAGTTAAAAAAAACAACACAAAAAAAGAAAACACAAAACCCCACAAAAAAAAAAAAAACTCAAACAAAAAAAAAATCCCACACTAACTGCTGTCTGTTTTTTTCTTTATTTGATGACTTATCTGGCACACAGTTAGGGTTTGTTAACAGTGTGTAAGTGTTCAAAGACATCAAATTGGGGTGGGGTGGGGAGAAGGGTGGTCCTATGCTTAAGTCCAGGTGTGAAAGACACCACAACAGGTGATGATGATGTTTGAGTAAATCAAAAATGTTATGTCTGTCCAGTAAATGAAAGACACCCCAGGTCCTAATCAAGGGCTGGGAAACAAAACAATCACCAACTCATAAAATGCCTTGAGTTTTCCAGATGGAAACTCAGAAGAGCAAAATACAAGCAGCAAAGTCACCTGGTGTTTAATGACTTTCCAAGTCACCTTGCAAAACAGTTCTACCATCAAAACTATCCACAACTTGAATGCCAAGTGGCTGTATTCTCCCTTTTGCCACCCACTGCTGCATAGGACAGAGGAGCATTATGGAATCTGAGGGGGAGACTGGCTGCAGGAAGGTGACCAGCCTTTGCTGGAGTAAAGGAGCAGCACACCAGACCACAGAAGGAATCTCACAGAAGGAATCTCACCCAACAACATGAGGCCTTGAGGATGAAGAATGATACAAACCATTGAGGTACTGGAGAGCGTCCAGAGAAGGGCAACGGAGCTGGTGAAGGGTCTGGAGCACAGGTTTTATGAGGAGCAGCTGAGCGAGCTGTGGTATTTAGTTTGGAGAAAATGAGGCTTGGAAGGGACCTTATTGCTCCCTACAACTACCTGAAAAGAGGTTGGAGTGAGGTGGGGGTCAGTCTTTTCTGCCAGAAGCAAGAAACCAAGAGGACACAGGCTCAAGTTGTGCCAGGGAAGGTTTAGATTATTAGGAAAAATTTCTTCACTGAAAGGGTGGTCAAACATTGGAACAGGCTGCCCAGAGAAGCGGTGGAATCACCATCCCCAGATACATCCAAAAAAAACATAGATGTCGGTATTAGGGACATGGTTTAGTGGTGGATCTGGCAGCGTTAGGTTAATGGTTGAACCCGATGAACTTAATAGTCTTTGCCAACCTAAACAATTCTATGATTCTATGAAACCACATACCTTAATGCAGGGAAATGGTGCTTCTGGTGCAGTTCAAATCACAGCCAAACTGTTTTCATTTGCCAAGGATGGTTAAACACTAACAACACAATTCAACGTGTGCTTCAAGTGCTGTTAGACGCATACCATATACAACATTTAGCCTTGGTTTTCCTCCCCATAATGCACTAAAATAAATCCAGACCTTAAGGAATAACTTGCATAGTAAGAAAAGGTCATCAATTTAATCATTAACTTTAAGCAGGCAAGCAAATTTGTAAACATTCAAAAGCGGCAGCATCCAAGTTACAAACAATTTAAGGAAAAAAGAATTGAGATTATTAAGGTTCTTTATCCTCTCAAAAATTTTGGAAATGATCTTTTGAAACACTGCAAACACTGAACACTCAGTTACACCTCTTCTAATCTTGCTAGCAGTCCTGCCTTCCAACGAATTCTGCTTTCTAAAACACGCGATCTCCCAATTGCTGTACTTATTAGCATCTGCCATTTGGAAGTCAGCTATCAGAGCATTTCACCTCAGTCTAAATCCCATTAGCAAAGGGAATGCTTGTGTCTTGATTCAACACCTCTTTAACTTCTGAGGGCAAAGCATCAAAGAGGTGATCTTCCACTACGAGCCCACTTTTCCTGAGAAGCTGACACTGCCCCAGCGTAACTGGCAGACGGTCCAAGCAGTTTCCCTTCAGTTCCAGGTAAGTCAGCTGCAACAGTTGGCTAATTTTATCTGGGATTGAGGTAATACAGTTTTGTCCCAGACTCAAAGTCCTCAATTTAACACATTTAAACAACTGTTTTGGCAAAACATCGACTTTGTTTCCTGTGATGTGAAAATGCTGAAGATTTTGAAGCAAACCTATTTCCACTGGAATCACCGCAATTGAGTTGAAGCTTACATCTAAACACCTAAGTTTCTGTAAACTGAACACTGCGGCAGGTAGGGTTTCGAGTTTGTTATTCGAGAGATAAAGAGACTCCAAATTCTTTATGTGGGTAATGGAGGAAGGAATGCTGACTATTTTATTGTGCCACAGCTTTAAACAAGTCAGTCTTTTTAAATGCTGGAAACTGATGATCTCCTCAATTGTGCGTATGCTATTTGACTTTAAATCCAGTTCCTGTAAGTTAGAAAGACTGAAGATGGCATGGGGAATTCTCTCCAGTTCACAGTTCTGCAGTTCCAACTCTGCAACATTAGTCATTTTCTTAAGGCTATTGAGTACCACAAGCTTGGTGCCATCATTATGAATGACTAGTTTTGTCAGATGTGGTGCTACATCTGTGATATTGGGGGGAATTTTGGTCAAATTGCTCTTCACGTGGAGAATTTTAAGGTGTCTCAACTCTCTAAGAGATTCAAGCCCTATCATTTTATTGTTTTCAGAGTTCAAGTTGCCTATCAAGTACAATTCACGGAGGGTTTTGAGCAAATACACCCACGCAGGAATTTCTGCAACATCTGTGAATTTCACATGAAGGCATCTCAAGTGGTCCCGGAGGAAGCTGAAGGCCGTCTGCTCGACCTTCGCAGGGCAGTGGTACAGATGAAGCTCCTGAAGATTTGTCATCTGGGAAATTTTGGCGGTAATTTTTGCTTCAGGAATCAGCTCCAGTTTCAACACATCCAGATCTGTCAGATCAAACACTGCATCGGGGACCCCCGACAGCATGAAGAGGTGCAGCTCCTGCTTGTCCTGGGCATTGCGGGAAACATGTTGCCGAAGCTTTTCGTAAGTCCATTCGTGGTTTAAACTAATGCCGCGTAGCTTGTTCTCGCTCACCTCTGACAGAAAGACACCAAATCGCTTCGAATACAGCTGGTCATACTGATCTACCATGTGCAAGAGAAATGCAAAATCATTTTTGACATCAGGGATATCACTGAAGCTGCTCTCTTCTCTGACCTTTTCAAAAGAATATTCTTTTAAAGGTATTCGGACCAGCCAGAAAAGCGTGTAGAGGCAGATAAAACCATACACACAAATGAGGGAAATATAGCTGATAAGCAGCTTCTTCAACATATAAGCCATATTGTGTGTACACTCAAACTGTGTGTAGCCAATCAGATGTTCCACTTTCGGGTTGCAAATGTGTTCAAAACTAATGGTGTTGACAAAGTTTGCAGTATAGCAGAGTATAAATATGAACTTGACAGTCTTGATGACAGTCTGGCCAACATAGAGCTTATAAATCAGATCACTGTCTTCCACGTGAGCCCGGAACTTACGGACTTTCTCAAACAGTGCTTTGGCTTGTTCTCCATCTTTCTTATCTAAAATCGTGACGCTGGGAATCTCAATCATCGGCTTGTCAGCTGAAAATTTGAAGCCAGATTTGGTTATCATGGGAGTGCTAGCACTTGGGCTTCCTTCATCACTGCTAGTGGAAACATACTTGGGCAGGGACTGGGCACCAGTTAACCTCTGTTTGTTCTCCTCGGAGTCCTCACATGCCGTTTCGGACAATGCTTTTGTAGTCCAAGGGGACTCAAAACACTTCCCCAATATAGACACAAAATGCTCAATTTTTGAGCAAGTCTTGGGATACTTGAACCAAAAATTGCTACTGACTATTAAAATGATAGTATGGATGAGAACAAGATAGGGAAAATACTTTGAGTACCACGGAAGAGCCAAATGATAGCACATCTGGTTAATAAATACGTACTGCTGAAAATCCAAATTTGTTTTACGGCCTGAGGAATCTTTCTGCTCCTTCTTCAGCTCCTGGCCTGATTCAGTGGATTGATACTGAGAAGAGGTAGCTCCGCTCAGAAAAAGGCCAGGTGTTACAGTAGGGGCACTTTCGAAGGGAACAGTTCTCATTGACACTTCTTCTCCTTGACCAGCGGTTGGTTCAACAGTCGTAAAGTCAGCCTTTCCTGATGTATCAGGCTGCACTTTTGAATTTACAGTAGACTGCAAAACTGGCAAGCAGACCACCTGGTCTTTTGTCAGCTGCATGGTTCCAGCAAAAATGGCAACCATTAACATAACAACAGCGAGATAATCCATAAATACATCCCACCATGGTTTCAAGATACGGTAAGTTGGCTGGATGTCACTGAGCGATGCAACTTCTGCAAGGGTAAACATTCCTACAAGAGAACAAAGACAAAATCAGTATTGTTGACTGGTGAGATTGTACTACATGAAAAGTAAAATGCCGTAGCTGATACGTATTAATAACAAGAAATGCAGTGACAGACTATACTGCACAACATTCAATTCTGTAAAAATGGCTACTTGAGTCTGAGCATGTAAAATCCAGCACTAACATTATATTGTAATACTTTGCATTTAAACAAAATAGCATTTCCTAAATGCTTTGCACTCTGCTCATTACTTGGACAGCACATTTTAAGTCTCTTGTTACATTGTCAGCAAGGTCCCTCATTTCTTTTCATCTCCCACTCCTTGCTGTTGAGCATCCACATGCCTTATCAAATTGATTGTCTCCTTTCCCTTATAAGTACCACTGCACAACTGAAGGCCTTGCAGTTACTATGTGAATATTTGACACAATTTGTAATATGTTTGGATGCTTTATAATAAGAAACAGTTGGATGGGGCCCTGAGCAACCTGATCTCATGAGTGACATCTCTGCCCATGGCTGGAACCGGATGATCTTTCGGTCTCTTCCAACCCAAACCATTCTATGATTCTATGATTGCATCAAATTGTACTGTATGCATTTTTCTTCCCCAATTAAATTCAACCCAGGCAACCAAGAAAAAAAAAAAAAAACACAACTTTTCTTAACGTAATGGGGAAACCATTTTTTTCAGATTATCATCACCGCCCAGTGATCGTAGGAAGCTGGTTAGTGCAGGTAGCACAGGAGCAGACTGCAAGGCTTTCACTTTATGTTAAACATATGCACTGTGAGACAAAGCAGCAAACTCATCATGTGAGAATCCAAACATCTTTGCAGCTTTAAATAGCTTGTTTTGCTTTTTGTTTTGACAAAATATAGAGGACTCAACTTATCAGCTTTTAAAAAAAAATAAGCTTCCTGTGCAAGCAGGATGCGGTAAAATCATCATTTTAACTGCTGAACTTATGACCCAAATTTGTCACTTCTAAAGAAAAATATCTAGCTTGTGTACACACATGCAGTGGGGAAGAAGACAGGATGTACATCATCACACAGAGTCTGGCTCCCTTCGCTCGGGAGAAGAAGGGCTTAGCAGAGCACAAGGAGATCAAAGCAGGCAGTACTAAGATGCATTAGATTTATTATTTTTTACTTGTAGCATACCGGTTCATACAAACCTGCACCTTATACACCCTAAAAGACAGTGTCGCAGGCAATGTATATTCAACATGAGAATTATTTCTAGAAACCAGACATTTCTATATGCAGAACCCAAATATCAGCCTCTGCCTATATGGTCAAAGGCATGCATGAGCAGCCCCCCTTCCCACACCAGTGCAAGCAGCTCCCATATCCTGGTCTGTGGGAAAGGCCAGTGGTCCTCTTTACTGGCATGGAGCTCATGATGAAAGCATCTCCTCCAACACAGAGAGGGATCCAGCCCCCGGCCTCCCACACTCTTCTCCCAGAAGCTTTTACCAGTTTTGCATACCAAGCCTGGGATCTGGTGAAAGCAGCCAGATAGGAGAGGGCTTTATCTCACTGCAGCACTCGTGTCTGTTGGTGCTCTTGGCGCAGTTGCCGAAACTTAAAAGTTAGGGCTCAGTTTCTCAGGGAGCCAGCAGAAGGAGCTTCCAGCTCTCACTTTATTTTCCAGTGGGCAAATGAATGTCAAATACTCCTCCCTCATGAGTAATACAAGCTGTCGAGGTCTTACAGTTCTCCCAGCTCCACAAAAGCCTCGTCCCAGCAGCATGGTTCCTGAGCCTTTCCCCACACACCTGCCCAGGGCTGTAGTTGCTGCAGAAAGTGCGGAAGGACAGACCAGTAACACACCCTACAGCTATCAAAGCCTCGCAGTGCCTTACTTGGGAGTTAGCTACAAACTCCCATCTCCTTTAATGTCTCCCAGTGCTTACCTACACTGAGTCACAGCATGACTGCTTGCCCTAGAATTGCTACCTTCGACATTTAAATAACAGTGTGCAAATGAATAGCATTAGTCATTTGTGCGAGTGTGAAGAGACAGATATAAAGGATCCTCCAAACTTCTAAGGACCAACTGCCACCTGCCCAGGACAGGAGAACCACAAAACAGCAGCAGAGGTGACTTTTTTTTCCTGTATGGAAGGCAAGCAGGATGGGAAGGAGGAATGAGATGACTGTTCTAAAAAACATGGGTAGCTGCTACTGCTTGTTCCTCTGGGGCTAGCCTTTCCCTCAACTTTGCACTAGCTAATTACGTGGGAAGTTACTTCTTTGCGGTTTGGGGCACAGCCTGCAGAATTCCTTTCACAGAATAAAGGTGATTTTTTTGCTTCTGCCATGAGAACACATGGATAAAGCACTGAAACCCAAGCAGTGCAGACATAGCTGCTCTAAACAAGTGAAATAATGGAAAGAAACAACAGAGCACAAAGTGGTTCCAGCTAAAGGCTTAGAAAGAACAATAAAAAAAAGAAATCTAAAGCTAAAAATCACCTCTACCAGACCTCTGTCTTGCACAAACTAAATGATTTCCAAAAAGGTTAGGAAACACAACAGAGCCTGTGTGATCCTCTTTGTAAGGCTGTAGGCAGCATGGTGTAACAGGAGCTTTACACCAAGAAGTACCACATTCAGTGTTCTCACCATGTCTTTTCTTTCAAGTTACTGATACCCACAGAAGAGCTGCTGTTTTGGCAGAGATTAGCAGTTATAAAACACAAAAACCTCCTCTGTGGCATTACTAACACTGTGTCTCATAAAAGACAGGCAGACCTTTTTCTAGCTAGTAAAAATCAGTTCCAAGAGCTGAAAACAGGTTTCTGTCCTCACATGTCTAAAATGTTTAAATGTTCTGAGTCTTTAATATCAAAATCAAAAACTATAAACCTACACACAGTAAAAGACACATTCTGACAGGCCACAAATAAATTTGATATCTTCTCTCTTAAATCTATCATTACATGCAGTGGTGTTTGATTTTATTAAACTAATAACCATATAAGTTAACTTTTATTGTATTTCTGCACATGCTTAAAAACCAAACTATTAAGAGGTACTCAGAACAACGGGTCTGTACTGTATCATAATGCGTTTGGGTTTTCTTTATTCCACAGCTGAATTTAAACTTTTAAAACCTGCTTTTAAACCCTAATGTCCGGAATATTCCTTGGAGTAGGTAGATAGTATTTTCATCGCTGATTTTCAACTCTTATTTTAGGAGTGCCAGACTGGGGGTTGGGTTTCATTATTAGCTGAAGTGGTAACACAGAAGTAAGGAAAAAAGAAAGAAAAAAAGGATGCAGATGTCAGTCTGTGCCTGGCAGGCAGAGCCTGCAACACCCTGCCATAGGTGCCCCCCCAAGACCAGTGCATGCTCTACTCCCGACCCTGATGCAGAATAACTCTGTAAGCAGGTAGCTCAAACTGAAGAACTAAGTGCTGTGCAGCTGAAATGTTAAGATTTCTGATGTCTCACGGTGAAAATACACATTTATTTCAGCCCTTTTCATGGCTTGCGAGGCATCAAATGGACCTTGAGGCTCAGCAGAACATGGGGTTTTGACACATCAAGATCCTGAGAGGCCCAAACTAGAAAACTGTGGTTCTTGAAGAGAAATATTTTTTAATTCCCAACATGGAATTTAAGGACAGCCTCCTTTTTAAAATGGCATTAGTTTTAATAAGCACAGATTTTAATTCAAGTCCATTGCAGTATGATCCTTAGGGCTGCACAGCTACACAAGGACTTTCAATTTTCATAAATAATCTTTTTTCCTCCCAATTCCTTTGTCTCCAGTTCTGTAACCTGGATGATGTTCTAGCATAACATTAACTTCTCCAAGATCCATCCATTAACTGTCTATCTACTGGGTGTATTCTCTCTCCTGGAAAAAAAGAAACAACAAAAAAAAATCTCTAGCCTAAATAAATGCAACTGTTCTAAGCACAGCTGTTTCTTGCTGCCTTCTAAGACTTTAGGTGGAAAAACTTGAAATTCTGAAAGTAGTGCTGTAGTTTGATCTGGAGCTCTAGAATTAAACCCACTTTATTTAGCAGTTATACAAGCTACAGTGGAAACGGAATATCAAGAGGAAAAAACTAACAATGACAATTGTTGCATGCTCATGTTAAAGCAGCAAGAGTAGCAACTAATTTCATAAATCATTCTTAAAAATTATAATAGTCTTAAAGAACAACTATAATAGAAAGTACTCAGAATGTGATTAGCTTGGTGAATTTCTGACATATTTCAGACTATAAATGCTTAAATACAAAATGGACATATTGGGGATATTTCCTAAGAAACTGTTCTAGCTTAAATACAGAAGTTAGCGGAAAAGGAAGCAGCAGACTGGTATGTCACTAATGTTTATTTACATCCTACTTCTTCCTGTACTTACAGATAAAAACTGTCTGTCCTGTAAGTCACTGGCCCTCCTGTCTTAAAAGCATATTTAAAGTTAAAGCAAATTCAAAGTCAAAACAAACAAATAAAACAAGAATTGTAGCACATGATCCACTCAATTTACTCTCACGTTCCCAAGACTCCGAACAAGCCCACTTTGTTTCAGGAAACAAAAAGATTCTTGAATTCGCCTTGTTACCACAACTGGTAAAGAATTTCCTAAAAAAACTCAACATTTCTAGCTGAAAAGAAAAAGTGCTACCATGAACAAAATTGTTTTCTCCCTTCCCACAGGAAATTAAGTTTTCCCATAACTAAAAGGCTGTGCTAGCTTGCTTTTGATCAAGTGACCATAGGTTTAAATTTATTTCCACTGTATATTTTGTTGTCTCTTTCCACCAACCATTTCTATTTCCCTTTTCTACTTCTTAAGGCAGACTATTAGACCTTAACGTGGTAAGAATGGATTATGAGATTCCTGTTAGCCAGGACCCTGCAAATATCAGTTGTTCCAAACACAATCTGCACAGGTCAAAATGATGGCATTATCTTTTTTTTTCTTTTCTTCTCCGAAGAATCGAGGGTAAGGAGCTCCAGAGCCCCTGTGAAATAATGCATAAAGACGTACAGGAAAGCCTACAAATGAATTTATGCATTCTGAGCATACTGACACATTCATTTTTATAGTGTTTCTCTACTGTATGAAGTGTTTTGCTACTTCTTCAGTTATGGAAGCTATTGCAGAACATAACACCAGAAAGCAAGGCTGAGAGTGGCTTATGGTATCAGATACTTCCTGATTAGTGCTTTTGTCTCTGGAAAATCAGAAATATATTTAACATAAAAACCTTCATAAAAAGAGATTTTCATTATATTTTTCCACCAAATTAGAATGACAAGAATTCCCTCGCACTATTTCTTCCCTAAACATCTGACATCAACCAAATCTACTCATTTTAAAATCAATCTGAAAGATCCAGGTGGGTGTATTTTTGTTTGGCTATCCCATAATGGATGATAACTGAACAAGGAAAAAGCAACGAACACAAAGCTGAAAGGAGATTTCCTACAGAAAAACATTTCAACTAAGTTCCTAAATAGCTTTTATTTATAATTAAATCTCATTAGATAAATATATACGGAAACACCTGATGCTGTTATTTGATAACCACTTAAATGATTAAGGAGGAATCATTCGCACTACTCATACACTCATCATTTGAGAAACAAAAACAATGTAACAAAACCCCCCATATCATCCATATCCCCAGTTTCCCCATTCCACTGCCCAAATCGCCCAGCTATAATTTTGGACTTCCACTTAAAGGGAATATATAATCTCTGATATAGTCTGCAAATACATTCTCCAACTAAACAATCAACACCTTTATGAACAACAGAAACCTGACTGACAGTAACTTGCTAAATGAAAAATTATCAAAATATAATTTCTCTTGGACTGCACACAGAAATATTAGGCTTCAGTAAGCTGGAGACAAAAAATAAGATTCTTTACCTAATCAGTGTCAAATTAGTACCACTTACAAAAATGTAATCTACAAAAAAATTTGTTCTTTTTTTCTTTTTTGAAAATCTTCAAAAATTCTGCCCTTCAAAACTGGGCTTTTTCAGGTTGTATAACACTCTAATAACCTACTTTTGGATGCTGCTATTTAAGTGTTTATATTGAATCTTCCTTGTTTACCAGCTCTTTGAAGGTCTAGTGCTACACATCACTCCTACACAGATGGTTTTGTAATCAATGTGATATTTAGAAAGCAGTATTAGCAGCCATTATTTCCCTAACATTAAACTGTCCAATCTTACCTCATTCTTGCCTTGCTGTAAATGACCAGAGAGGTCTGTTTAAGTATGACTTCCCAAGCAGGAGCCCAATGCTATATTTCTGAGTAGCTCCCCAAAATACCCAAGGATTATTAACACTATTAAAGCTCCCCAAATCCCCCCAAAGATTACTAACACAATTAACTCTGTATTTGCCACATGGAAACTCTGTCTACAGAGCATAGAAAATTAGCAACTTTCCACTTTGCCTACTGCAGTATTCCTGAGCATGCTCTTGCAAGAGAGCTGCTTTGACCAAAAGTGCAAGCTTCAGTTTTTTATTGACATTTATTCCCAGGCTCCAGAGTGCAATGAAGGCACCCAGGATCTTTCAGAATACAACTTGCCGGGTTTTGACCTTGAAAACCTCAGAGAGGCCCTAAGCTGAACATTCAGCAACACTTCTCCATCTTTACTTCTCACAGGTTAGCAGCAGAGACCAGAAAGAGCATGAGAGAAGAGTAAGACTGGAGAGAGAAGAGTAAGACTGGAGAGAGAAGAGTAAGACTGGAGAGAGGTCCTCAAGCATCCCTCTTCATGGGTCCCTACAGCTGGTGAAGAGCTCAGTATTATACGTGTTACAATTGAAGTCAGTTAACCATATGTGATTTTTAGTTATAAAACAAACCTCCTAGCAAGGCAACATGCAAGAAACCAAAAGAGATGGTTAATGAGGCTAAACCCCAGCAGGGTAAGTACTGAACTTATATGCTTTTCGTACCTGTAAGGAACCATCCACGAACACCCAGGCATTTGAGGGGCACAACTACCAGAACAGAAATCCTACAGCAGAGTAGCAAAGACCTTGCAAATGAAGGCAAAGAACACTCTTCAGTGTACCCTGGCACATGCACTCCCAACCTTACACTGCTGTTACAGTCACTGTTACTTATGCAATGCCAATTCATCCTTCTTTTATCTGAGGCAGCACATCCCCAGCGACCAAAGTCACACCGCCAAGGCTGAGTGATCAAATTTCCAACAGCATTTTCTGTTTTACCTAGAGCAAGAACAGTGAGCGGACACTTTGTATCTCATTGCGCAGAATTCCCAGAACACCCAGACCAGGAATCTTGAAAAGACAGCCTAACTTATGTAAGACTTCTAGTTTAACACCAAGCATTTCTACTCAAGTGCAGACATACCTGAAAGCTACTGCAGTTGATTTAACCTGTGTTGACACGGCCGTATAATGCAATTAAAAGTTACACCGTACAGTTGCTTGTGCTCAAGTGCAAACATTTAATCTCTTTGCCATTTCTAAATCTGCTGTGCCCCTATCTTTTAGGCAGTGAGGTTTCTGCAGTGTTTTCATGACCACTATCAGCAGTACAGGGACACACAGTAAACATCTGGCACTTCTACTAACCAGAGCACTCTGGGAATTTATCTGAAGTTGTGAAAGCAAGCTGCACCAAAATAAAAGCACATCTGGTAACTCTCGTCCCTAGAGGCTGCTTTTTATCACTAAAAAAACCCCACCAATACAATTAAAAAATAAATTAAAAGGACTGGAAGAGAAAAAGGAAAAAATATAACAAACTTATTTCCTTTTTAGTTTAGAAATCTGAAAACCAGAACAGTTAAAAATGGTTTAGATCCTGAGATATTTATGTAAAAGCAAATTTAAACAGTAAGTCCACACGGCTACAAAAGCTTGTTACATGAAATTGCTTTATCTCAGATAGAGGTGACACTCAGCAACTCACGCAATTCCTCTGAAAAATTCTCCTTTCTGATCCACAGTCACACACGCTGCCAGTCTCTGTTTCATCTGGTTCTGGATTCACTTGGAACCAGGGCAACTTCAAAGTGGTAAGAAATTGAACTTGGCATACACAGAGCTGATAGTCTGCTGATTTTAAGCCACAGAATGTAAAGATACAAATCTTATTACAGGATATATTAGTAGCTCTAACTACACACTCTAAACATACCTGAAGAATAGGAAGGAGTGTCTGTCACAGAGAAAGAGATGTGTTGCTGAAGTCCACTTTGCTGTACATTTTCATAGCCCCTCTTAAGGGCAAAATGACCTCTCCACCATAACTTACGGTACTAAAGTCGAGGTTTACTTAATTTCTAAACTGCATTCCCATCCAAATGGAAGCAGGTTTATCAAGTAACTAAAGTAAATTATTTTCAATGAACACTTTCCCCTTCATTTTATTTTTAATAGACATTGTCAGCAACCTCGCATTGGAACATTTACAGCATCCTCATGGAGATCTAGAGCCAAAAGTAGACAAAAAGTTCCTTTAACTAGAGGACAAGCTCTATTGTTCCCCGTGTGAGCTGGTTCATCTCTTCAGCCACCAGACAGTGACTTGCACTGGGTTACACACCGAACAGAAGTTTCATACAAGATTTGCACACATACGAGCTACTGTATTTTCCATTTTCTGCAGAGACACTTTGATTACATTCACTAGTTAAAAGCAATCTAGGAAAGGTCACCCAAATTTAAAAATAAAAACAACAAAAGCAAATTAAACAAGCATATACACACAAAAAAAAGCACCCAGTGACACAACAAGCTACATGTAAACAAGAGCCTCCTACTCGCACATTAAAGTTCCTCTGCTTCTGCCAAGATCTTTGCTGAGGCAAGAGCAGTAGGAAGGTGCATCAAGTACAGCTGAGAATCAGGATATGAAAAAATACGCTTTAATCCCACCTTTCCTTTTACCCACTATGCTGGTTTGATAAAAAAATAAAAAGGTTAGTTTACAGCTCAATAAATAGGCTGCACCCTCAGTTTTTCAAATACACAGTCTCTCCAACTCTTTATGGGACAACAGTCGAACTGTGTTCCTACTTAAATGTCACAACGCTTCTTTTCTCCCCAGAGAGAAGGGGATACTTCCTCACTCAAGCCAAGGGCTAGCTGTAAGGCCTCGTCACAGAAACCAGTCGAGATAACAGCTAAGCCTCTGACAACCCCCCCAGCCTGTCTCCCCCTACCCGGTGCACACACCCCACAACTGAGAGCCTGCTCCCAACCCTACCTGCTCTTGATCACGCAGAGATCTTCTACGCTTCGGACATCCTGCCAGATGGGTAACAATGATGACTGCTCATGTAAAACTCTGATCAGCAGATGAAGGATGACTTATTAATGTTATCGCATTTCTGCCAAGCTTTCAATAGCTGAATCTCCAATGGTTTCATGCCAGGAAAAATGCCTGCAGCTGAAGCATTTATCCTCAAAGGGATTTATTTAAGTTTACTATACTTCTTTTTCCTCTTCTAAACTTAAGCTGCTTTCTGTAAGAGGTAAGCTATTTGCTTAGTCCATCTAGTCCCATAATTGGTTCAGGGTGTGTACTTCAATTCACTACTTAAGCATAAAAAGGAATTGCACTACAACACATATTTTGGAGGCTGTTGTTTTGAAATTTTGCTGATGAATTCAATCACCTCCATTTTTATGCTTTATTTTCTCAAAACCCCATTCAAAATTTTGCCTTAAGGATAGAAAGAATGTTCCAAAAGACTTGCTGTCCTCACTGAGATTGCAGCATTCCTGCTCTAACAAGCAAACTTTTAGCTCTGCAGAAAGGTTCAGTAAGGCTCTGTTGTGTTGCTTGCTGCCATTCACCAGCACTAACAGATCCATATAGCCTCTAATTTAAATATTTACTATTACTAAATTTATATTATGATCTGATCCCAATGCTCCAGCTGCAATTTAACCTCTGCACTGAGGGCTCTCCAGCAGGGAGTGGGCAGACAACCCTTGCCCCCGAAGGCTCACAATCTAAAAGTGATTATTTGTTAGGCAATGATAAGCATGTTTGTGGCTGTAACATTCAAAGCAAGAAGCCAAAACCCTTCAGGCTTCCAGAAAAAGACAGAAAAAGGGGGATAACAGCATGATTAAAGTATAATCAAATTTAACATTTTAATGCACTGCTATCTTTGAGAAGGCTTAACATTATGTCCAGAAAAATCCCTTTACAGTTACAGCATTGCTATATACTCAGCCTTACTCCTTCCCACTGGATTGAGGATGATGCTATCTCAAAAATAAGGCACTAAACACAGCAGACCTTGAAACGTACCTTTGCAGTGAAACAGACAGTGAAGCTTTCCCTTCCAGTCAAATCTGTTTTAACACAGATAATGAAGCTTTCGAGTACACACTTCAACTCAAACAATAAAAATACAGAAAAGGATACATTTCACTCCTGCTTCAGCACTTATGACCTTCCCATGATTGCTACAGCCTTCCCCATGCACCCACAATAAAGTTTTTGGCAGCCACCTTCACAGACATGCAGTCATGTATCATGTCACTATCTGACTTTTACAGCCAGCGTGTTATCTGCTTGAATGGCCAAATCAGGAAATCAGTGCAGAGGCAGCTTTTTTATTCTGCAGGCAGCTTCCCCTTACCCCAGGTGCTTGCCATTTGAACTTGTTTTAGCAAGTTTCACATCACTTAGGGGTGGCACAATAGCCGCTCCCCAGCTGCTACAGAAATAAATGCAGTTGCCCTCTAAGTGGAAGAAAACAAAGCGGGTTTTGTTGTTGCCATTGTTTCAGTACACAGCCAAATCAGGTAATTTTCACATCTTTCAGCAGGCCCCAGGCAGGTCCCCAGGAGACTGAGTAACAAGCAAGGCAAGTTTAGGACACAGCACTAACATCATAATGACCTGGCAGTAGAAGGGTCCTTGCCTTCTAAATCACGTTTTAGCCCTTCCACCAGCAGGCCAAGATTTCAAAAAACAGAGATATGGTAAGTCTGAGCTTGTGCAAGTATACCACCACTGACTTCAGCACCCTGGCTCTCATTGTGACTTCCATCAAGCACCGGGCAAGGCCTTCAGAAAGAGGTGCAATCCAGCCCCCCTTGCTGCCCTGGTGTCCTGACTCAGGACTTGCCCTAAGGCAAATTCTTCTTAACATCACTTCTAGCAGTATTTCTATAGGCATCACCTATTCAGATACACCAAGCAGGAACAATGAAGAAAATGTTGCTCTTATTTTGTAACAACACCAGAAAACACCAGTTCCAGTGCAGAGGTGATGGTGAGAGACCGGACAACTACAGTGTTCCCCTCCCACAGGCACGCAGAGACTTCCATACACTCCCCAGTGATCAGGTGGCACAGCTCTCAAACAGGCCTCAAACACCTTCTCTTAGAACAGGGTAGCCTGGAAGCATCCTGCAACTAAGAGGAGACAGCAGAGTTTACTTCAGCTTTTGGTTTGCATTTCAACTTGTTGACTCAACAGAAAACAAAACACAAAACAGCCACAAATTTCCCACACAGTGACCTGTATCACGTCACAGCCGAATGCAAGTCATCAGTGATACAGCAGATCTATTCATAAGTTTGACTGGCATTATTTTAACAAGGATCTACTCAAGAACAGTAGGACAACTAGCCAACCACTTTATTTATATGTTCCTGTTATCTCATCTGCACACTTGGATTACTGCCTGTGTGAGTGGGTGTACAGGAATAATATACATATGACTACATGCCCATAAACCATCAGTAAAGAGTTTAGGATTTGTCATGGCCAGACCAAAACATGAACGAAACCATCCTTATTTAATTTAAGATAAAGTTTTGTAACAGCCTGGCTTTGACTAATAATTTTGCTTGCCAAATTGTGCCTCAAGTGCATTTTTTTCTAAGTAAGAAAAATTCTATCAAGGTCTAGAACTCTGTGATAGTTTTTGTTCCCTTTTAGACTAAACAGCAATTCTAATCTCTATTTCAAGTTCCTCAAAGGCTAAAACAAAACCCCTTTCTCTTAGATATAAAACCACCAAGCGACTTTGGATTAACGGAGTTTAAGTAAATTATTCCTTTAAGCCTTCACGGGTTTCAGTTTCCCAAAAACAGACTTACTTTAGGAAGCCAAAGTGAAGGACTGTTCTGTAACCCCATCACAAAGCCTGGGACATCCACACACAGCACCAACTGACTCAGCAGGAAAGACCCAAAATGGTGACTTTAAGAGGGGAGGTGATGTGCTACTGCTGTCAGCTCTCACTTCTTGCAAAAGGACACGGCCATCTCAATGCTAACTGTGAAGAAGCCCCGGCTCAGAAGGCCTTTACAGAAATACCAAAGCCTGATCCTTGCTCACCACACATAAGCATGCATGAGATGGCTGTTATTTAGGATTTGAGGGCAAGAAAGAAGAACCAATACAACAGCCGGCTGGCGGGCAGACAGACAGCACTCTTTACGCTTGATGAAAAGTTGCAGCCTTCTCCCAAAAGATGGGTAATGGCTTATTGTGCTGCTTGTTCTCTTACAAGTGGCAGAGCTACTGTTGGGTTAAAACATTCTGTGTACAACAGACCATTATGGCAATCCTGCTCCAGACTCAGCAGGGGCATCCTGTCTCTGTCTCATCATGCCATGGATCAGATGCTACTACCTTTCACAATACTTGAATTCTATGCTCTATGCTCCTTGTGCCTCCAGCTCCTGGATCTTGGTCACAGTTTCTTCATATTGAAACAAACAAAAAAGTTATTTTGGACAAAGAGCTAGACTCTGCACCACTTGATACTTATATTGCATAAAAGGTTCAATTTCGTACTCTTCAAAGCCTTACTGCATTATACATTGTGTAATCCTGTCTCAAAAGGATTATGGCCTGAAAATTCAGTTGAATTGCATCAGATTTCATACTGTATAACACAGCAGTGTTTGAGGAAGGCAAAGTTTCAAGTTTGACCAGTTACAAAATGGAAGAACCTTTAAGTTTCTGCTGGGGGCTAGAAATTGGAATAAATGTTTTATCTTCTACATTAGCTAAACTTTGACCACAGGAGAAATCACAAAGTAAAGTCATACTAAAAAGAGTTTGCAAGTATTAAGAGTGTATTGAAATTGTTCCTTAATACGTGACTCTATTCTGAAAACTGATTTAGTAGTTATATCTTCAAAGGATATAAGGTAGCAGGAAATTTTGGTATTTCCATGAGGGTGTACAATTCAGAAATAAAACTTTCTGTCTCCCATTATTGAAACTCTCAGGGAGTGTAACTGAGTTTTCAACATACAGTTAATCTGGGTACAGCGCTTCTTAGTACTCTGCATAGACTTACTTGCTGAAACTGGCCATAGTCACTGAAACTTGCTTTGTCAAGTTAAGAGAAGCAAGTTGTAATAAAGCTTTACTTCCACCCCTAAGGAAAGAAGAAACAACAGACTGTATACATACAGGAAACTAACAAAATGAGTAATCATGAAGTGGCTTTAAACCAGAAACAAAATTCCCACCAAAAATTAAAACAGTCATGGAGGTAAAGGCCAACAGGATTAGACTACAAGATCTCAACTTAGATAAATAAGAGCAGTAATGCTATTGTGACTCATTTATTAGGGAATCTTTACTGCCTTCAGTTAACAAAAAAATAATGTGATGATGGCACGCTTGAAATTATCAAGTTACACGAAATGATTTCTTGCCTTGGAGTTGCTGTTCGTGAATAGTTGCAATTTGAACAGAAATACGAATAAAGACCCTTCTACTCACTCCCTCACTGTAACACAGACTCAAAACTAAAGTTTTTTAGCAATGAGCAAAAGTATAATCAGATTAACATAAGAGTATTCAAATTTTCCCAATGGGACTTGCACTTAAGCTTTTTATTTAGGAGGTCTACAACTATCATCCAAGGCAAGGGTCAGCAAGAAACTATCAACCAGGTAATGTCACCACAGACAACTACTATAGTCTTCTGCAGTCCTCCTCTATGACATTTGTCATTGTCAAAGCCACAACAGACTACAGGTCTGATCCTCCAACTCCTAGGCAAGGTCTCCCTGACAACTGTAACACCATCTGCATGACAAACTATTTCTTCTTAGTAATTTTAAGTCACTGAAAACCCACAGAACATAAAATTATAAGTTACCACAACCATGCCAAAACCCAGCACGGCCAAAACATAGCAGCAAAGTGCAGCTATTTCTCTAGAGATGAAAGCTAAGGGATTTCTAGTGTTTTGTTTCTTCTAATGCACAAAACCAAAATGCCAGCAGCATGCTCCTTGGTAGAAGCCCAAAGACCACTTAAAAGTCTCCATTTTCAAGATGTCTTAGACTACATAACTTATTTCATTACTTTCCCCCCTCAAACAGAGTACAAAAGCAGCTTCAGTTTCCTCTATGATCCGCTCTGACTCTTGGAACTCCTGTGGGCAGACAAGGACACCACGAGTTATGAATGCAGTTCGTATTTGGCATTAACTGAACATCTTTAATTTCTGATTTACAATTACATTACAAAATGCACAGACACACAAATGTGTCTTGCAGATCAAGCCATCTTTCCACAGTTAGCAAATGATGCAATTTATTCAGTCATCACAGTCCAGATCAGTCCAGTGACACTGTAAGACATCACACAAGCAATACAATAGCATGTACTGAAGAACTACTGAAAACTCATTTAACAAATAAAACCCATCTCGTAAAAAAATCCCATGGGAGTCTTTTGCTGCAGTATATCATCTGTGTTTCAGACTCAACATTCCAAAATATTTAGCTTTTTCTACAACAAAGAATTTAACTTGTGTTGGAATGACTGCATGCAGGGAAAACTATGGCATTCATACAAAAGCCACAAAACATCACACTTTACTGTGTTTCTTGACACAGTTCATAAGAGCTAATTCATAGCATCTACGAACATCGTATTTTCCTCTGTTAATAGTCCAGTATCCCTACTTGATGCTTTGCCAGATCAGTGCTATATTAAGCTAGAAAGGCAGTCCAGGGAGGTAGGACCAATCTGTTCCTTTTATCCTCACACACAGCTTCAAACAAAGTCCCCACCTTAAGATCACAAATGGTGTGACAACAAAATAACCATTCCCACCTACAAGGGCAGAGATGCTAAAATGCTTCATTTTTTTTGCGCCTGTTCAAGTTTTAAAACTTTTATAGCGCATCACCGTTTTTCTGATGTTCTTGTTCTAAGACTTCCCTCTCCTTGCAATTCTACAGATTCCTTTGCACCAAGACTCAGGCAGTGCACAGATGTGGGTCACAAGACACAGCCGGGAAATGACTGGTTGGATCGTGTACATGTGTTTCAGTGTGACAAAGTAACAAACAGGTAAGAGCTCCCTGCTCTTCACCTGACATCTCAGCAGCATCCTGAGGTAGACATACCGAGGAGAGCATGAAAGGGAAGCAGCAGTGAAACAATCCTCACAGCCATTATGCCTGTACCTACACTTCCCCATCAACACTTTCTGTCCACTTGTATCTACCAGATGCAATTGTCACACACAAATACAGTTGTGGGTGTGCCTGCTGGGCCTACATGTAACCTTGGGAGGGGAAAAAAAGGAAAAGAAAAAAAGTAATGAAAATTTCAACATTTGTAACTCTCAATTTCAGAACAGAGAGTAGCTTTATCCAAAACAATCATCAAGAGCTAGCCGTAAATGAAATTCAAGACTTTTGCTTGACAAAAAGCCCCACAGCTAAGCAGGCTTCTTTCCACAACCTAAATCTCCTTGCTCTGTTCTTTTTCTCTCTCCTTCTCTGATGGAATGAATCCTCAAGTAAAGACTGTGCACTTTCCCTGCAGATCAATTACTTTCAATACAACAGAGGAATACTGTGCAAGTACCGTCACTGAAAAGCTAAATGCTCAAAGCCAGTTTGTTACTCTGATCCATGTATATTCTGTTTGTAGATCAGCGTGTATGCCCTGCAATCAGAGGCACAATGACACATTTTAGCATGCAGGGTGCGTCCTCCCTTTATCACCACCTCCCCTTCGTACACACACCCTCAGTGTTCCTTTAGCTCGAACCACGCTCCTTCTCATATTAAATTTAGAAACAGAACTCTGAATCACCAGTTCCTGTTGTTGCAAGTAGCTAGAAAGAGATGAAGCAAAAGAAGTTTCCTAGTAAACAGTTATAGAATAACCTGCCCACCACGTTAGACCTCATTGTTACAAAGTAGTTTATTAGCCTAGATCAAGAGATTGTATAGATTTATAAGAAACTAAATAATTTTATTTCCTGGGTGTCTAATCCTTCCTAGAATCCTATCAATTCCTACCCATAATGGTACCATGAAGCAGCAAGAGATTAACTGTCCACCACTACAACACAGAAAAAAAACCCACCCCAAAAAAAACTGCTCAAAAATATTGCTTATAAACTCCTTGCTTGAGAGCCTCCTGCTGCACTTGCTCCATTCCATCCTACTTTTCCTTGACACTTTTTTAGATGCACCTACAAGATGAACAGAAAGATCTGAGCTGCTAGCTTGCAAGAGAAGAGTGGCACAAAGATTCCAAAACTGATTATATGCAAGAAAGATCAGTTCTAGAAAAGGGAGAGCAGAGTTCAGACAGCTTTACACACAAGCTAATCTGTGCCGCAAAGAGGAATTGCTTCCTAGCACAAGCAGAGTGGAAATGCACCCATGTTTCCCAGTCTGAGTCCATGAGGAACCGTATGCATGGTTAGGACACTCTTGACCACCATTTGTGAACTCCAGTCTCTTCCATTGCTCTTGAAATGGCTCTCTCACCATTATAAATGCATGTCTTATTTCCAATTGCCTGATTGCAGCTCCCAGCCATCACTTCTGAGTCATGCCTGTTTCTGTGAGCATTTTAGCCTTCAGAGTGCTCTCCCTCAGAAGGTGCTCTCCACCAATTATCAACTCACTGCATTCTTATCTATCAAGAAACAAGAGACCCAGCATCAGAAGCTCTCCTTGTGGTACCAGAATACCAATCAGCTTTCAAGTATCTCCTCTGACTCTTATCTGCACTCCCATTTTCAACAGGCTGCCCATGACCCCAGAATCATACACAATTCACGTTCGTTTGCCCATTTTCTCTCCTACACTCAAAGTTACACCCCTTTGCTGCCCTGCAAGAGGGCAGTGACATCCAATTGTTTACTCACTGTACCCCCAAGGAGTCTGCTCCTCAAACTCCTAGTTTGTCACTTCTTTGAAGTAAAACACCTGCAGCCCCATGATATTGCAGATTATATTAAAATGCATTTTGATTGATACAGCTCACCAGGCTGCACAAATTACTCCATGCAAGCTGTCTTGTCCTCATTTACCATACTGCCTAGCATGATATGGCCTGCCAATTGTATCAGTACAGATCCTGTTCTTGTCTCCAAGTACCTGATGAAAAGGTTCAATGGAATCTGGCCTCACCTCAATCCTTAAAACAAGATTTCCAGAAGCATTACTATTTGATAGTGATTCACTGCAAACGACTAGCTTTTAAACATCAGTTAGTCAGTTCTTAATGCGCTTACTTTTGCAATATCACACAGCAGTAACATGTCAGGACAGGAATTCCAAAGGGGCATGGCAGTCCTAACTGACTGCCTCTGCTGTTGCTGAGAAAGCGAAGTACAGACAGGACTGGGGAGGAGCAGGGGTGTAGCAGAGGACTGCAGCGGTTGGACTGTCTCCCTGCCCTTGCATCAGATGACTTTTGAAGACACAGCTATACAACATCTCCTGCAGTCCTGGTTGTTTTAACTTTTCCAATATTTTGATGACTATTAGAGTCAAACTAGCTGGAATAGGATTAAGTCAGTCATCCACCCTTCCCTTGTTTACTCTGACGCGGTTAATTTTAAGAACCTCAGTACTAACAGTTATTAAAAATTGCTTGCAGGCCTACAGAATTTTCAGCAAGGTCTTTAAAACAACCAAGTCACAGCACTGACAATTTACACGTGTGCATCCCTAGAAGGAATTTTTAGTCATTATGACAGATTTAATTCTCTGTTGGAATGGCACTGATGGCACCACATTCTACGCCTTCCCAAATACAGAACATTATTAACAAATATTTCTCCTTTTCTTGCACAAGCTACATTTATTATTTCTGTCTATTAGTTGGAACTATTTCTAGCATACTTCAGCTCTATAAAACATGCAGTTAATTCTCTAACTTACTTCCAAACTTCTAACTTGCGTTAATTCTCATGTATCCATTGTCCCCTTAATTATTGTTTTTACTTTGAAATTTCTAGATGTGTCCTGAAGCCAGAGGGCTGTTAGTGTAGATGTCTTTTTTCTTTAAACCAGAATTTCAGCTTTTGGAATATTTAGTATCTTCTTACAGAGATCTCTGTTGTCCATTCACATTTTTTTCTCTACAATAACATCAAGTTCTCTGTGATGACAAAGATGCTCTTTTGAAGCATTAAGTATAATTTCTTTGGGGCTGTTCTCTGTTTGTCTATCCTTTACATAAGTGGGTCACACTCGATGGTCCCATGGCAACCACCAACTTCCAGCTGTGTGATACCAAAGTCCACAGTAGCTGTCTCAGCTGAAGAGCTGAAACAAGAACTGACCTGCAATGGGCTGAATTTCCAAGGCAATGAACACCCTCCCGTGATGCCAACAGGATGTTCAGCACTTTGGAATCAACAAAACTAAACAGAGTGCATCAAGGGAAACAAACCTGTAGGTTTGCTGATTGGCCATTTTGGACATCTTAAAGGAAGTATTTAAAAAAAGATCTATATTAATTTTTCCTATTCCTTTGAATGTAAAGGTAAGGCATGTATCAAGTAACCAACTCGGTAAGTCAACCAGACTGGACAACACACACATTCAGGTTCTTCCTCATCAGCCTGACCCTCACTCACGTTATCTTCTTCTGCATACTCCAGCCATCTGCTGCTTGTTTGAGGAACAAGGTAAAACGAACCGACCTCAGTCCGATCCCAGAGGGACACTGCCACAGAAACTATACTGCTCCTTGGCAAAGAAAGGCAGTGCAAAGCACAGGCACTCAGAGTGTAGATACAGCACCCCTTATTTGCCCAAGATGAAAGCCTGGATTTGAACATGTAGTCAATTAAACTTTAGTACAGAATCAGTCCTTAGCCTCTAGGACCAAGTCTTTCACAGGGCAGTAAATCAAAGTATGAAGCAAGAAGATCACAGCATTTGGCTTTGTAATTGCCTGAACAATAAGAAAAATATTCAGAACCTTCCATTTTCACAACTTTATTTAAATAATACGCTAACTTCACACAGTGATCTGTTAGGCGTTCTAGAAGCACAGCAGCAGAGTCTGCAGATGGAATTCTGCAGCTCAGCACACATAATGGACTTTTCCACATAATCCCACATGGCTACTGAAGTACATACTTGCATGCATTTAGTTAAAGTAGACATTCCTTATGATGTTTCATAAGTCTGAATTCAGCAGTTGAAAAGGAAATAAGCTGGGTTCTTGCTGTACATCAGCCACTGCAACTTATTTTGCATAACTGAAAATGACTAAGGAAAAACACCTACAGTGGCTCAGTCATTAAAACAGTGTAACAGTCCATTAAAAAGCAAAATGGAGAGCTCTGCCCATACCTTCTCCATCAAATTCACCCTGAATTATGCAGCAAATATTCAAAACCGACAGTCTGCACAGACAGTTCAGCCTGAAGTGCACACTCCCCGTGCTGGATTCCTCTGTCCCCTCCTCTCAAGCTTGAGGTAAACATAACTATGCAGGCTGCCAAAAGCATCAGATAACAAAATATTCAGCCTTTTTCTACTACCCAGATTTTGCTAAAGTTCCCTGCTACATACACATATCTAAAAAAAATTCTGTATGGGACGGGAAGAATTTCAGTTTGGGGTGGAAGTGCACAGTTTGCTGGGAGGGCTTGTATTCCTCTAACTTCCTTTATCCTCCTCCCATGAGCTTAGAAAATCTGAAAGTCAATCAGCAACTTTACCCACTTAAGAAGTGCATTCCATTCACTCTAAAAGATTAAATATGTGAACTAGAAGTTTCAACTGAAGCTTTCAGTCATCACAGTTAATGACAGCTTTAAGATGCCATTAACAGCATTTCAAAGGTCTACTGCAAAGACTGAAGTCAGTTCACATCCTCTCATAATTTCTGCTTAAGGTTAGCAGAGTTTGAAGGAGTTACTTGAATATTAAATTCAGATGAAAGTACAGAGTGACTTTAAAATACAAGTGCTATTCCTGACTAGTAATACATCTGCATTCACATAAACCCTCACAAATCCTTAAGAAGAGCCTTCCCATATAACATAATCCACTTTGAGGCTTTGTCTGCATAAGGCACGTCGGATTACTTAACACAAAAACCATGCAAATTAAAAAACTGATTGATCAAACTGCTTGAGAACCTCTTCAAATGCTCCTTTCCAGAATCAGAGTGATTCTCAATTATTCTGCCTCAAAGAGGTAGGGCAGTTGAAACAATTCACTTCAAATTCACACCTTCGGCTGACTTGAATAAGGGCTTGTCTTCACATGCCATTAAGAAATTAACTCCAAAACCACACACAGAATTTACTTGGGAGTAATTGTCCAAAATATCTCCCCTGGGAGACAGGCCCAGACAACACAACACATCAGGATGATGGTTCAACACCAAACCATTCTAAGAAGAATGCAAGAAGCCACACAATCAGAAGAGCTTGAATTCTGGTAAATGAATTTCTGACTCTGTATTTGCCAGGTTTGTTTTAGAGAAGCATTTCCAGCAGGCACCTAGCCTTAGTTCGAAAAGCCTCTTATTCTGACACAATTTTCCATGACTCCTCTCCATTTCTTCCCCCCCCTTTCTCCATAAGCTGCGTCCCCCATCTGCTCTTTCCCAAACTCCGGCCTGTTGCCCCGACAGCTGACACATGGGGCACAATCTAACACAAAACAGCCCCTCGTTGAAAGATTTCAAGCATCACCTGAATACAATGCAAAGCAGCTTGGAACAAAAATTGCAGGTTCAGATCCAGCAGAGAAGTGCCTTGATTTCAGAGGCTCCCTCCCCCACAGCTAGGCTCTCATTGTTTTTTCCTGGGGATACATTTTCAGATCAGAGCCACAGCCTGCTGCAGATATAGATCAGCTTTGCTCATCCCACCATTCTCAGTCACTGACAAAAAATAGCTCTGGAAGGAGGAGGAGGAAGAGGTTTTCAGCTGTTTTCTTCTCCAGTCCTCTCTAGCCTCCCTTGCAATAAGGGAGAAGCCATTTTCTTATGTTCATGGCTTGATGTCAGAGTAACTGTTTTCTTACTGTACGGAGCCAGTAAATCTCTAGATGTGCTGTAACAGAAATTTAATAGTAGCCACAATGTTCCAGCAGCACCCTCAGCAACACAATCACCAGGCTTTTCATGGAAGATCTGAAAGAAGCTGGCTGGCATATTACTTGTTTCCTTACCAAAGGCAGGTCAGAGAAGTGGCTGGAGAGGTCCAGATAGATGCTTCTCCTAGGCACCACTGATACTCTACAGGGTTCAAAAGAACCACAGGAGAGGGACATTTTCCTAGACAGGATCAAAAATAGATGGCCAGAAAATACGTAATATACTATTCTTCGATTTGCTCATAAACAGTAACTTTATTCTTCTTGAAACATTGATTGACATTTGATCCTGTTATGAACAATTCTAAGGCCTCCCCCACAGAGCATCTAAGCTGCCTCACATTAAAGCTGTTCCTTTCTCCTTGCCTCTAGCATATTCCTAACATGTAAACAACTCTGCTGTGCACACAAGCAAAGGCACAGCTAGTCAGTGAAAGCTGCAGCACTAAGGGCACCATAGGAACCCATCCAATCCTAATAACCCATTAATTTCAGAGGGCACTGTATTTATTAACTAGAAGCCAACTGCTATTAATGCAAATGTAGATGTGAAAAACTGTCCCATTAGAAAAGCTGAAAGAATTATTACAGGCTCATTTTTCACAGATAGTCATGTTTCACAGGCTTTGTTACCCCCATAATCCAAACACACATGAAAAGTCAGCCTGAATGATGGAAGAATTGTGACAGATTAGGAGAAAGGCAAGTGTCAGGAAATCCAGCAGGCTTACTGTCTGAGGATTTCAGATGATGTGACACCACACGATAAGTAGTGTTCTTGTGGCCAAGCCTCAAAGCCCATAGGGGCTATTTCCATTGTAGCTTAAGAAAAAAATCCCCAAACAATCTCACTTCTTACCTATTCAACAGTGATGTAATTAGCAGGAGATACAGTGTTACTAAAGTTACCAAAGTTAAATGCAAAAGGATTGCCTAGATACATATTTTGTGTATGTTAACTCCAGCTTTACAGGCTCTGGACCAAGAGACTCTGGTGAGCTGTCCTGGGGCAAGTTTCAACAGCCAGATTGATCCTCTCTGCCTCTTACAGCACCATTGCTCAACTCGCAAATCTCTCTCCTCAGGCAAGGTCTGGAGGAAAGATGGGCCAATCTCTGACGCCTGTCTCATCTGTCCAGGGGTTCTGCAGTGATCCCACAGGAAAAGCAAATGTAACTTCAACTACTTCTCTTTAGGGACTTATCTGCATTAGAAGGTTTCCAATGGCAGGAATCCAGAGCAAAGCGGCTCTGGAGTTGTGAACTGAATGCAGCTGCATTGCCAGGCTCCAAGATCAGGATCTAGAGCGGGCCAAGGTGCCTTGGGTGACCATTGCATTTGCACGGCTTTCTGCCTCTTTGGCTGAAAAAAACCCTGGTGACTTCTTGCTGTCCTTCTGTCCACACCTACTCTGCAAACGGGCGCAAATCAGTCATGTCCCAACACCCACTAGCTTCCTTTGGCTTATTTCACACATTCAAAGATGTTTAACTACGAATTCCAGACCTGCTTCTTCCTTCCACGACACAAAGTATCACCCTAGTCACACATATCCTTCTCCTTTCCCACTTCTTCCCAAATTTCACTGCCCATACTGACAACAGAGCAACTTTATCTACTTTAAGCTGTGAAATCATCCGCTTCTTCCCAGCACCCTTCAAGAGTAAACTGCTTTCCTCCGTCCTCTTCTCCCTACAACCCAGCAGGTGAACACCCACTCACTCCTGCACATGACGTTTATCAAAGGAGGTTTTACTGGAATAAAACAGGCACTCAAGGAGGTCTAGTTTTATAAATAAAATTGCATATCCTTCCCTACAGCCAAAATCTCATCATCTCCGCATTTTCCATTTTCAGTCCTTTTAACACAAATTAAATTAAAAAAAGGCCTTCTGCTTCCATATTTTGTGTCCAGGCAAATGGTGGGTTTATTAAAAAGGTCAATCAACCTCTTTTTACAAAACTGGAGTTTAATTTCAATGCTATTCTTGCAAAGCCTAAAAACCCTACTCATACCAACTCTTGCACCACACAATAAATTCATAACGCAGTGCAACTAAATCTTAACTTTTGACTACAGTAAATTAAAGTTCAGTTAAAGAAAGTCAAAGTGTATCACTACCCAAAGGTGGAAAATTTAGACAAATCTTCACAGACTCAAGCCTTGAAGAGTGCAAGGGTCAGCAAAGGTCACCCTACAGATCTTACAAAATGCAATGTCACAAACACCAACACTAGAAGGTTGTAGCTACAGCTCAGTGCCCAATATCTAGCAGCCTTCTCCATTCTAGAGAAGCCTGATCAGAGACTATAGCCAAGCCATAGTTCAGGACTTCATGATTAAGGGCATGACCACTGCACTGAAAATGTGAAGCGTTTCAGGTTTAAATTATGAATGATAGTGACAGCTCAACTTAAAATTATTACACATTTTTATTCACCTTTCAGGCTTGTAAATAAATAAAAATGAAAGTAAAGTTGGAGAGTGGCTTTTTGTAAACTGTCAGCAAACAAATGCCTTGATGCATGTTCACCACGCACTAAACATTCGAGATTCAGTACCATAAATGCCCAGGACTGCACATAGCTGCTTTTAATTAACAAAAAAGACAAAGCCAATTTATTACCTCTTCTAGGATCAGAATGGCAAGATCTACCTTGTCTCAAAGATCTGCCCCAGTCAGGAGCACTCAGCCAGTACAGTTTACATCTAAAGGATTTCAAAAGGTTGCTGAAGCTTCTGTGCCTTTCATGAATTGGTTTTCACCGACCCTGCATCTCTGACCTACTATAGTTGAAACACCCCTCAAATAGAGACCATTTATGCTAATTTAACTGGATTCAAAGGGCCCATTTGCAGTCATCCCTTCAGGGTCACACTGCAGTCTGCAGCATTCTTCACTTTTACCACTATCCCAGTATAAAGGCAAAAAAGCACCCTGGACCTAGGGCTTCCCGATGGACACCCAGCTCAAATGCAAACCTGCAGAAATACAAGTCCTTGACTGACGAACGCCTATTGAAGAAAAGCAAACAAACCTTTATGAAGAGCACAGAAACACTGAAAATCAGGAATGCCATCATCCACGAAGCATCCAGTATACCAGTGCACCTCAAAAAGGTTATGAAGCAAGTATAACCCTAAGACATTAAAATAATGGGAACATTTGGCTCCTTCAAAGTGCTGTAACCTCATCAAAACATTCGAACCTAATTTGACATTTATATTTCTATAAACAATCTGTAAGCGAAAGCAAAGAAAAAACAACATTTGCAGTTCAGGGAAAGACATCAAAACAAACATGTCCATAGTACTCAGATGTTAAACTGCATGTGGGAATCCGATGATCTTTCGAAAGGCTGAAAGCTAGGACAGAGAGGAGAGGGCATCTTGTTTTTAAATTAATTATTAATCAATCTTTTCAGCCATCAAATCCCTGCAATGACTCATCCACTTGCTTTACCAAAGTCTAAATTGTTATGGGAAGAGTGAAATTCCACTGGAACATTACCCTCCTGAGTGTAATACTTAACCCTGCATATGAGAAGGGATTTTAGTAGATTCATTCCTCTCTCCCACAAAAAGATCCAAGTTTTCTTTAAAGCTGGAAAGAAAAATCACACACACACAAAAAAAAAAAAAAGAGAGAAAAAAGGCAACACAGTATGTACAATTTTACACAGAGGAACAAGACAAGTTAAAGTCCCTCTCAGTTATTCATTACAAATGTGACAGTAAACGCTGCAAGCAATAGGAGAATTCACATCATCAGAAATCCATAATAATTATGCCAAATAAACAATACAGTTCTTTTACACTCATTCAGATAGTTCCTACTGTCTGCAGAGGAATTTAGTTTTACAGACTCATGGCTTGATAGGAGTTATCTTTTAAGCTTACAAAATTATGAACTTGATCCTACACTTGATCCTACAAACCTCTTTTCAACGTTTAAAAGCTCTACTAAATAAACTGAGCTGCAAGACTGAGCTCAGTTGGTGATACCTATGTACAGAGCTTGCTCTTTTCCTGTGCTAAAATTATATCAGAACATTGCAACACATTTGCATATCTCCCACACATGTAACTTTTTGCCAGCAGTAACAAGACGACATCAAGGCTTAGAAAACGTACCAGACAGAGATAGAACGAGAGGGTGGAGTTTCCTGCAGGAACACCCAGGCTGAAGTCCAGCAGCAAACAGGGAAGGTGCTGCCTTTCTACCAGCCTGATGCCTTCCTATCAGGTTCCCACTTACCAGTGTCAAATGTGAAACTCCACCCAGGAAACGAAAAGCTTCGTACTGTTTCTCTCCTCTACACAGCCTCCTGGCTACTATCAGAAAAACTGGTATCACTCCACCCTTTTTCCATAAGAACAGTTTACATCTTTCCCCTTCACATGTTCAGCCTTGGAGCTACCATGGAACAGGAGGAGGAGGAAAAAGAAGCCTCTGGTGGGTCATCTCCCCTAGTCTCCCTTGTATGGTTAGGCTGGAAATATTTCTAGTGGCAGCCCACAGTGCTGCTGTTGATTTTAATCATGCAGAAGTAACATGAAATTCACATGACTATTGTCAGTTTTCCAGCCACACAAGTCTTGCAAAAACATCAATTAAAACAATCTGATCTTCCAGCTTTTACCAAGCAACGCTATTAAAAAAAAAAAAAAAAAAATCAGAGGTAAGTCAACCGTTTGGAAACATTGGTGCACCGTTATTTTCAGAAAAGTTTTTTGGTTAAAAAATAAAAATGTTGACAGCACTGAAGATTTCTGGCACCTTAGTTCCTCATAAGATGCCAGTATAAAAAAAAAAAATTAAAAAATTTCACTGAGCAAAGTAAAAGGCAGTAATAGAAAGTTACTATCAATCACAGGAAAATACCTTACCTGCCATGAATAAAGTGTCACTAAGGTGTGAGAAAGAATTTTAGAGGTTTTAGAAGTCAATAAGGGAATCCAGTGTTATCCACAAGGTGCGCTCCACGTTAGAAATTCTAACTTGAATGTTCCAATTGTATGGAGCCATGGTCTTCCCTTTGATTCTTTCCAGTGGCCCATTTTTACCAGTCCCACCCCTACCATGACATCCCAGTAGCAAAGTTCAGTTAAAATGCAAGTAGAACAAGACAATCTGAAACTCAGGAAAGTCTTAAATACTGTGGAGGAAAATTTGAAAATGAGCCCAGACAAGTGAGACAGTGTAACAATAACTGAGTAAATACAATACCTCCAAAATCATTAATATATGTTCATTAATGAACATGTTAGCTGCAGGGAAAGCACCTTTGTAACATAATTTGATGAAGACCCACCTGGAAATAAATCAAGCAACCAAAAATTATTTTTGTTAGTATCAAATTAGGTCGAGTACACCCCACATACATGGGGATAAGGTATTACTCTAGGAAGCAAGCTTTTAGACACAGCACACTTAAGATCTAAATTACCATGGACTATGGAATGGAAGAATGCAGAACCACATGAAAGGAAGGCAAACCCTGCTTACAAAACAGCAGTGAGTCAGCTCCTGAGGACTGGCCTATGACTGCTTTGAAAACAAGACGCACACTCCTTATGTGCCCTCTGGTTGCACAGAACGAAAACGAGCCCATCCCCTAACTATGCTGTTAATATGGTAGATGACATTGCAGAAAAGGTGTCAAGAAACATCAGTAGCACCATTTAACCCACTCTAACTTCAGAAAACATTTTCAACCAGTGCTGATCCACACAGCCTTTTAACCCTACACATACCTGTTCAAGGTTTGGTGCATTTAATAAGCAAGAAACACTCATATCCCTGGCATCAGATCAATCAGTAACAGCTTATCTTGGGGACACCTCCAATTCTATAGGGTCCTTGAGATATTTTCTTAGAGAAACTTTTTCTAAAATGCCATGACCCTTTAGCCTGTCTAGTTCCATCATCCGTAATCAGACTATCTAGAAAGCCAAGAATAAACTTCAAGGCTTTGTGACAAGCCCTTGTTAAACTATTACTATTAAAAAGCCATTTAATATCATATGGAACAATAAGTACCATGACTACTGCAAGCATTTATTTAGGGAACACAATTATATTTGCTTTCGCTCAAAAATCAAAGGTAAATCATGGGCTTTCACAACCCGCTTCTCTCTTAGCAAGTGCCCTTGGCTACAAGCAGCTCTCTCCTCGACCATATTATAGCTCATTTTGTTGTTATTGTTTAGAGACTATCTGGGGGCTTTCTGGTTGTCTGGCCTTTTTTGCTGTTTACAGATGTTATTGGTGACTGGGGCTTTTCATGGTATATTGATTTTTTCTGAGGGAAAAAAAAAATACACTCAAAGAATTAATGCAGCACACATGCACAGCAAAAGAAAAGTCCAGTAACTCGGCTCTATCAATATTACTTTGTTGACAAGTACTAAGGTGCTGACCAGTGAATATCATACCAGCATACTCTGAATGGAAGCACCCTGTCCAATGCCTCTGAAAGAACAGAAACCATGAAACCAGCTCATTTCAGGGAACGGATTAAAGGTTGTTTTTTCAGGTGTCCTTCTTGCACAGTGAATCCCTCTGCCACACACTGCAGTTTATCATTGCTAAACACTTACACTGCAGAAGTACCTGGAGGCCTCAAGTAGGTCAGGGCCTCAGCATGCAAAGTACAGAACTGATGCATAATACTTGACAGCCCTTGCCTCATCATATTTTTCTATTTCAAGTGTTTATCTTCCCACAGCTATTTGAACAACCCACACAAGCAAAAGAAACTCAATGACACTGCAAAAAAAAAAAAAAAAACCCACCCAAGTTCCACCACCAATGTATGTAAGTGCTCTCCAACAGAAAAGGAAAACAGAAGTAGCTCTGCCCCTCATTAGAGTATTACAGATAAGGATCTAGCTAAATGTCAAAGCAAAGCAGGTTTGGGGCTTTCTAGGTTGGTATAGCTCCAACTATTCTAAAAAAGACAGAAGTGGTTATTGAAATAAAATTTGGTAAATATTTATGGATGAAAGCTCCAATTCTCCTTTTCCCATCCCCTACATCCTAGACATACCCTTTTAGTGAAAGAAAGAGTTTCCTCGTTGTTGCCTTCAGATTGAACCCTGATTGAGGCAGTGCAGGGCTGCAAAACCAAATGCAAAGAAAATTTACATAAGCTGCAGGGAGTGGAACTACAGCAGGGTTTGCATACCTTGAATTAGCTCCGTTAAAGATGAAAAAATATGCAATAAATCTGAAATGAAGCTTAACAAGATAATGGAGTTCTTGGCAACCTGATTATTTTAACAATTTAACAGCCAGTTATCACAGATTGTTTCAGTCTAAACACACATACCAGGGCAGCACAATCCAGAGGAGTAGGCCAATACACTCCTATAAGACTAGTTGTGCTTTATGCTCCATGCTCTCCCTTCTCATACCTCCCTGCTTCATCATCGCCCACCTCTGTCTTCCCAGATATTCATCCAGATCCTGCAGAGCTTACCTGCAGCTTCCTATCCCATTCCCTCAGCTGAAAAGGAAAAACTGGCACTGCCGTGGACTTGACTGCAAGTTACCACCAATCAGCTGCTGCCCAGGGACTGGGGAGCACAGAGACTTGGGAAAAAAACAACCATTACTCATCAACCAAAAGGTGGTGTCTGGACAGGGGATTGCCTAGTTCTATCACAGCCCATTGCTTCTTGCCTCTAAAGAAAAACCCAGCTAACACCCTTATTTCCACAGCCTTCTCCATCTCACGCATGCCACAGGAATGCCCGCTGCTCCCAACCTTTGGCAGCACTACCATCTAGCATCCCAGCCCAGCATCATGGGAAGTAGCAAGTCACCACAACATACAACCTGCCAAAAAGGCAAAGCATGTGGGGCTGCCACATCCAACTGCAAACTGGACAGCTGGACCCCAGAGTGCAGCTCTGGTGCCAACAGCAATCTGGTGGGGGGTTTCTGGGGGGGAGTTGTGGCGTGGCAGTCGGGCTTCGCCTCTAAAGCCCCAAACCACAATGCTTCTTTCATATGAAAGAGTGAAACAAAAAAACCCCAAACCTGGGCAGTGCTCTCCTTAACTTACCGCAGAATTTCAAAACAGCACATGGTGGGGTAGTAGGGAAGGGGCTGCACGCAGTTTTCCTTTTTTTACAACATTTCTTCTTATGGAATATTATCCCCCCCAGTGTTTCAAACATCAGTAATGTTAACAATCACTAAATTCCTTACATAATTACTTGAACTGCCCATAAAAATTATTTTGCAGTCTGCCTGAAAAAACGTTTTACTTCAAATGGTACCAGAATCGATTTATAAGCAGAAAAAAAAAAAAAAATCACTTTTTCCCCAGCTCCTGCAGAACATATGAGTTAATGGAATGGGAAAGAGACTTATGCCTTATTGATTAAAACAATTCTAGTTATGCACAGAAAACCTTTCCATGTTTCTAATTATACACTGACCAAAAGCTACCTCATGAAATGCGAAGTCATATAAGCAAAAAGTTTGGAGTTCATTGCTCAGAAACAAATGCCAGAATTTTATATATCTAATCACTGGAGGCAGTGGAATGTTATAATTGCAAACATATTCTAGAACTTGAAATAATAAATAAAACTAGAGAAACATATTAGTTATTTAAATTTAAATTTTTTCTAAAAGAGGCCCATAAAAAGCTGTGGACAGAGTAACACAATATTAGAGCTAAACCACAGCAGCACTAAAATAATTGAGCAACAAAGAACTGTTTGTTCATTTTTTCCCTTGCAAATCTCTCTCCCCCCATCTTTAGTGTCTGAGGTGCCAGGCAATATTGTCACCAATATCTTACAATATGTCCTTTTTACCATCAAGTGCAAATACAGCATTACTAGACAACTTGTAAGGTGTTGGAAAGGCCAACTTTTCCCCAGCCCAATCTCTTCCGTAGTTTCTCAGTTGTTGGAAGTGTTTCACCTCTCTCTGAAAACGAATCAGGTACAGGCAAGGACAGACAGACCCTACTCTCTGATGCCGAACCTCACTGTGCTGATTTAGGGCTCCAGTGTTCATAGTCTGCCTCCAAGAGAACAAGCACTCTGTGATGGTGCTCCCTTATCCAAGGGAACATTACCTACTGAAGACAAGGGATGAAGCTTGAGGGAACAACATGTTGAGAATCTCTTCCCATCTATCCAAAAGACACCTCCTGAGATTCCAGTATTCAATAACTTAAAGCAGGCAGACATTTCAAAACAACATCACATTGTGTCAAAACACATGGCTACGATTACTGCAGCCTACTGAATTTGATACACGTCCAGTAGGAAACAGGTCTATACACATGAAAACAGGCAAAAAGGCATTACTCCACTGAAGGTTTAAAGAGAGCACCGCTGCATTTTGACCCTGCTCAGATTTTTCTCTGCTATAGCAAGGTCGCCGACAAAGGCCCGTGAGCGCCGTCTCCTTCCTCCCCCGCGCTGGTGTCACCGCCGGCGGCCCGGCGGGGTTCAGGCTCGCACAAGGACAAGCTGGCTGGAAGCAGCTCAGCTCACTGACACGTGGCTGTGGGGTCTGTCTTTTGCTATCAGTAATGGAGAACTCTCCTGTCTAGGCAAAGAAATATGAGAGCAAAACAGTGAAAAGGACATCAAAGGAGGGCTGTTTTCCAGCTATTTTCCAGTTTCTGTAACTAAGGATAACGTTGAAAATTCTGCTGGGAGGACAGGAAGAAAGAAAAGATAACCTGACATGAAAATTGTAACACTGGAGCGAGATACACAAAAGTTCTTTTCATTGTAAAGAAGCAGTCAAAATGATATCTATATCTACACGTAAGGAAAACATTGCTTCTGCCTTGAGGTGGCCTTGGCAATACACTGTTGCAAGCAAAAAGCAGCTTTCATTTTGGAGGAAATTCCAACCAATTTAATTTATTTGTCAGTTAATAAACTTCTAGTTACTGCTTCTGGTTCTGAAGACACACACAGGGGAAACAGCCCTTGCCCTCCAATCCCCTCACCATAGCTGCTCTTGGAAGTGGGGCAACAGGGACAGCACTTGGTGCTTCCTCTGCTGGTCACAGTCCCTGCAGAATCTTCTGACTCCCTTGTGGCACACAGCAGGCATTGTGTTGGCTGGGGAGCTGGATGGAGCCTGTGAGGGGCAGCCCTGCCCTCCCTCCCTCAGCCCTTGTGAGCACTGTGCCAACCACAGCCAACAGCAGCATCAGCACAAGTCAATACGTGAGCAGGCAAAGCTGCAGGGAGCCCCTAAATGCGGCAAGAGCACGCCTCAGTATTGGGTTAGAAGTTACCTGTGGGTAAACATGCAGGAAAGTCTACCATTTGAACACATCTGGAACCTTCCCACCCCATCACAGGAGATGGGGGACACTTTGAAACACACAGCTCTTCAGGATATCCCCCTTTTGTCTGCCCTTTGGTAGCCCTTGTCAAAAATTGATTTTCATAAGCGAGCTACACCAGGTCTCACCCTGTGCCACAAGCTCACACAGCTTAAACACACAAAAAACAAAGGACCATCAGCACAAGCTACACCTGGCACTCACTCCATGAACAGACCAGAGCAAGCTGACAGGTTGCCTCCTAAAAGTGAGTTTTGTAACAATGTATTTTTGTAATTAACTCACGGAGAGCTGCTGCACAGCAAATAAATTCCTCAGATTTGCCTACCTCTTACATTGTACAGAGGAATTACAGGCCAGAATGCCATTAAGGCAGGACACAAGAAATGAAAGAAAGTAACTAAGCAAATCCACCTTTTCTTGGGTCCCTTCATTCCCGCTGCCAGAAGAAGAGTCGGCATTGCTGCTTATTATGTGCATACAATAAACAAATAGCTTATACAGACAAGTTGTTCTTAAAACAAATCAAAAGCACACCGAGTGAAATGTGATCTAAAATAAGCCAGTAATGTTTTAGGATATCACTATTTCCCCTGGCACTTCAGGATGCTGCAGCTGCAGAAATTCCTCTAAAAAAATTCAAAAGAACTTAAAGCTTATGCTCCCACAAAAAGAGTGTTCCAGACACAAATATACACACACTCCATCACAGCAACCAGACCAGAACACTAGCACAGGAAAGCCCCTAGCCACACCTTAACATTTTGTTCATTTAACTGTATCAGCCAATATTTTTTTCTTGCTTCCCAACTATGCCAGCAAAAAACTTACTGCAGAAGCCCTTTTAGTGGCTGCAAAATTTTTCTGCTGCATAAGGTTCTTTCACAGGACCTGGTTTAAGCAGCACCAGCAAAAAAATTCCTCTTGTACCCACAGAGGCACCTCTGGAGGACGTAGTGAGACCAGGTAATGAAAGCATGGAAGTGGGAAGCGTGAAAGCAAAGGAAAGCATTGCATCAATCGAGCTTACATCTACAGAAGAAGGGAGGGAGCAGTAACTACCATCACACCACAGTAGTGCCAGCAGAAACTAAACTGCAAAGTCACAACACTTCTACAAGAAGTAACAGCAAGAAAACACTGCAGCAGCTCAGACTGACCAACTGTACTTTGATAGAGATGACACTTTGTTTTCTATTTGGATTTTTGTGTCATGTTTTGTGTAATGTATGGTCTTGAGAAACAAACATTGCCTGAAAACATAAGTGTAAGCCATTCCATTTATGTCAAGTACATACTAATCCTATTCTCCCCAAGAGATAAAGTGTCAGTTGTGTTAACTGTTTCGCTACTGATAAGATACTGAGCACCATTTCTTTGCTAAAACCTACCTCAACTGCAAATCATCTGTAAAAGCCTCTTATAAGCAAAACCATCCATGTATTCCCCATCCAGTAAACAACTTTTCCACTCTTCTTAATGAGCATCCTTATAATACAGACTCATCCTGACTACATGAAAAGTACTCAATACTAAGAATAGAGAAGTGGGGGTTACAAAACAACAAAAAAATTCAAGACAGATTCAGTACACTTCTAAAGATTTGCTTGTCTGTGTTTCCACTCAAATATAAATCTTTTCTGTACTCCCTCCCTTTGTTTTTTTAAACCCCAGATCTGCTGCAGGTTATCCAGCCTGCCACATCACATCAACACAGAAACCAGTAAGGCCTGGCTGCAGAATTTAGGTCAGCTTGTCTGTAGAGTACATAAGGTCTTGCATGCAGCCATGAATTTCCTAGTAATGCTTCAATAATCCCTCCTCATCCTGCTATGCAGCTATTTCACTAGTAGCTGCTAGCTTTCCTCTAACTCTCCAACAAAGACTCTCCACAGGAGGGATGTTTGCAGGCAAATGAGCCACTATCTCTTCCTTGGGAAGCAGGAAGCTGGTTGTTGAATCAAATAAATGCTGGTTCTTATTTCCCAAGACAAAAAAAAAAAAAAAAGTGAAGTATTCCCAATGCCTGCTAGAAAAAGACTCCCTTTTTTTAACCACACAAAGAAAGATACAGTCAGAGATGGAAATTACCTCTAGAACCTTAGGAATAATTTTCTTAACACATTATTTAAATAAATCCTCACTGCTTCCACTTGAGTCAATAAATAAAAAAATAACAAAAATGTGACTAAAATTCAGACAGTCTAAGCAACAGATGCTGGTATTTCTGGAGAGAAACCATCACTCAAGGTAAAGAAACACTGCCTCTTCAAAGAATTCTTCCCCCTAAAAGTGAACTGCATGCCACTGCCAACCCAAGCCCACATAAGCAGTAGCCCGGTTTTTAATGGATCTCTAAGGGTACATAAAAATACGCAAAATATCTTCAGAACATGGTCCTCAGAGCAGAAGTTCCACAGAAACTGGAAGTTAAAGTTATGTAAGAAAAAAAAACAAAAACAAATCAAATACAATAAATCAAAACCTTTAACTTCTGTCTTCATACAATATAGCCCACCTAAACCTTCTTAAGTATGACAATCTGAAAGATGCGAATGCAAGAATAAATACCAGTTTCCAGGGATGGTTATGGAAATCTCAACAAATGAAAACACTGTTAGCAAGCTGACAGTCAGTTTTGTCTTAAAACCCATCAGCCTCATACCTCTCTGTGCTCCATGGTTCCCACATAACACTGTGCTACTCAGAAGTTGGTTCTCAAGTCTCCCTACTAGAAGAAAGAATTAAGCTGAAGGAAAAAACTCTTCCCCCTCAATTGCTCTTCAACATTCAAACATTTTTTAAGAGCATTCCTAGTCTATTCTTTCCAACTCACATGAAGCCCGAAAACAGATATTTGCAAACACATGCTGAGCTGTACTGCACATCAGATGTGTAAATCAAATACCCCAGAAAACATTTTTTGTATTTACCTCAGATCTGTTACAGAACTCAGACATATAATATGCAGCCATGCTAGGCCCACAGATGATATGGCTGTCCTTACTGGGCCACTATTGCATCACACATGTTAGCAAGACCTTTTAATGAACTATTTTTATAACTAATGATCATTCATAACTTCAACTTGGCATCAGACAACTTTTCCCATTACTGGCTCAGTACCTGATCAGGCTGTGCTTGTCCACCTTCCTCCTCTGGCTTCAGCTAGGCTGAGTGCTGGCTCCTGAAGGCTCCAGTGACAGGAATACCAAGCCAGGCTCTGATGGTCACTTTCTCATTTTGGCAAGCACCACAGACTCTTCCTGTATAAAAACAAACTGCTGTGAGTAAAACTGGTCAAATAAAGTGTTCATGGTAGCAGGGTGTCAGAGAAATGCCACTCTGCAACACAGAAGCAGAATGTTAGTCATCCTTTTGCTGACAGCACTTCATCTCTGGGGAAGGCTTAACACATCCTTATTTTAATAATTTCGGAACTACTCTAAATGAGTTGTCCTGTTCTTGAAGAGCGTAGATCCCAAACCAGCAATTTGTCATTTCCCACATATTTTCTTAAACATACTGGCCTATCCTAACTTAACCAAGAACACTGCTATTTCTACATCACAGCTTCCCTACACCACCACAAAAGCCGGACCCGCACCCAATGATGCGGTGGCTGCACCCTGCGTGTGCTATACACAACCACTTTGATCACACTTGAACTGCAGCATTACAGCAGCACACCAGCCAAGCAGACCATCTTGAGTCAATGAGTTGCTTGGAAAAGCCTCAGGAAAACACCTCTATCCTCCAGGATGAACAAAAGTGAAAAGGAATGGAATTCTGCCCCTCCCTCTTCAGCCCAAAACTTCCACAAGCCAAGACCCAGCATGGGTGCCTCCACCTCCAGACACCCAGAGGCTCCAGAGCTCTGCAGAGCCCACAGATGGAAAGCAACAACTCAGCAAAACGAACAGCCAGACTCCAGCAGGTAATTCATGAATATTTATTTTAGTTTGTTGCTTATTAAGTATGCCTTGTTATAAATCAAGTATTTTACACTAATTGCCTCCAATCAACAAACACAGAGAAAGCTGCTACGTAAACCAAATCTGCTCTATATCCAAAAGGAGTCCCCTAGCAACAGGCAGGATGCCACAGGACTCTCAGTGCGCAGCTGGCTGCCTTGCACCCTTCTCATGTCTCTCCTGCCCCGGCTGCACCCCAAGCAGCACTGCTGTGTGCCCCAGGCCTTCCTAGCACTGCCGATCACAGCACACTGCCAGGGTGCAAACACCAGCACAGCAGGCACTCACTGCAAGGCTAGCAAGCCCCAGGGACACAGTACAGGTACAGGAGCAGCCCTCAGTTTGGAAGATGCTCCACAGCCAAGGCTCAAAGGCAGGGACAACCAGCTGCATCCCCTGCTTCAGCCACCAGCGCCCAGCAGCGGCCGCAGCAGAGCACGAGTCTGCGCCCAGCACCCACTCACCCACCTGAGCTGCTCCCTAACCACTGCAGCAAATAACGAAAACCAACCCCCTCCACACGCATCTCACTCTTGAATTTTTTCTGAAGCTTTTTCAGGGCTGGCACCCACTGGCCTTCAGAAGCACACAGGAACAAACCCCATGTCAGGCTTTCCACTGAGAGCATTTTAAAGGTCAGCAGAAACCTGCTGTTCCAGGTTTCTTCTTAGCAATGGAGACCCAGGATGGGTAAGACACTGTCAAATCCTCAAATAAAATATGCCTCTTATAGAATTTTCTTCTTCAAAGGGGTTGGAGTGGTCAAGTGGTCTCAGGAGAAGTAAATCCCTTTATGCACATTCATCACCAGAACTGGAGTTTTCAGAGACTGTTGGGTTTTAAATACTTGGAGAAAAAAAGCTGGGACTAGGTAATTTCTAGTCTATCGGAAGTCGGCTTCCAAACAGACCTCTGGACGGTAGTTGAGGTCTAACAGAAAATGCTCTCATAGCCATGGGGCCATTCACCTTGGCTGTTTCTGTAACTTTTTTTTTTTCACAAGGTCAGAGACCTACCTAGAGCCTAAACAAAGCTCATCACACTCTCCAGTCCCTCCTCAGCAGCCACCCCAAAGGCAACAGTTTCTGAAAACAAGTCCAAGGTATTCCTACTTCCAAAGTAGGAGGGCTGTGTTTTTTGAAAATGTTCAGGATTAAGCAAAGATGTCAGGAGAGGCTAAACAGCAGCACCACCACACTTGGTAAGGCATGGAAGAACAGTAGAGCTTGTCTTCAAGAGATGAGTCACAATCTGAAAGACTCCTGAGGTCCATCACCACCACCCTCCCCTTCCCAGAGTAAGCTGAGCACATGGGTTGGATCACACCTGGTGGAGATGGAGGGAAATAAATGACAAAACACTTATAAAATTTTTGTCTAAAACAAACAAAAGAAAACAGAAACCAAACCAAAAACCAGCCTTAAGCAGAAACTCTTACATAAATCATAGCCAAGACTAGTGAGGGAGTCTTTCCCACCGTTCTTGCCACAAAAATGCTCATGGATTTTGTTCCCAATCCCATTTGACATATACTCACTTTATGCTACTTCTTTCACCTCTCCCATTTTTGAAGTGACAACCTCAATTTATTAAAACAAAGCAACATCTTTCTTACAGGAACATCTGCTCTGATACAAGAATACAGACACACACACACACTGGTCTAGTAAGTATGTGGAACAGTGGGTATGAAGGAGATAAAAGAGAAGTGATACATGTGCTCCTTATTTAAACCTAGTCCCCTCTGGCACTCATTCCCTTCAATACTTTTCTTTCAGCATAGGGAAAGACTTACACCCCATTTACACTGGGGTGTTGGCATCAACCAGTGCCAATTTTATCTGAATCACAGCCAGGCACTTGGCACTTCAGGCATAACACGTGCAACCTCCAAATGCCACGTCCTATATACTGTAGCCTACATGTGGCTGCATTCATTTGTACAGTCACTTGATCAAACATCTTTTTCACTACAGAAAACAATACTTCTGATGCATTTAACAGGGATTGCATTTAACAGAGAAACAATCATTGCTAACAGAGTGAAAAAAACCAGACCATGCACTTAGAGCAAATTATTATGAATTCTGTAAAGAAAGGAGAAGGGAAATCACAGCATTTTGGAGAAGTAGAGATTTGGGGAGAAAGAACAAAAACCATCTCAGCTAATTAAATAAGTGAAGCAGTTCCAGTCATTAGAGGTTTAATTTCAGCACAACTGAGTAATCATCACTTCTACATGTATCTCCAAATACCTAGACAACAGCAGACATTTGACGATCACTTCAGTTAAAACACCATCTTCCTCCCTTGTTGCTGCATAAGAAAAACAACAAACTACCACATAGGAAAAGTGTCATGCCATCAAGAGAGAAGAAAAACCCCAACACAGAAACCTACTGTAGAAGTATTGTCCAAAGTAGCATGTAATCTAACCAGATAAATATCAAATTTTGTTGCCATCTCTAAGTTTTGCAATCAGCTGAAGCTGATCTGTGGCCACTCTACCACTTAACATTCCCACTCTCTCCCCTGGTGTGTGCCTGCGAGAGGCATCTTGCCCAAAGCTGAACTTCCCCTTTCAACAGTAGCACAAGCTCAAATTTGCCACAGCTGGTCTTGAAACCACAGTCCTTTTGGAAAGCACCTTAGGCATTGCTCCTACTCCACATGAGGCTACAGGACCTGCCGAGTTCATTGCCCACTCTAGCACCTCACTGCAGCTTTTCATATGACACCCAACACCCCCTTTATTTCAGGAGCTCCCTGTAGTTCTTTCCTTCTCTTTGTAGCCACCTCCTCTTCCTCTCTTCATGAGTCAGCCTGTGTGTAAACTTCTCCCTGCTTCCCCTCTTTTGCTGCAGAAGGCAGGAATATAACCAAGACACCAACAAATCAAACCTTGCTGGGCAAGGAAGCAAAACTTCTACAGGTAACTTGGTGTTTGACCAAAAGGCAATAAGAGAGGGGGCTGCTGCTGGTAGCTCTGGTATTACGTTCTTTAGCAGATAGCAAGCCAGATCTAAGATCTTACAAGTTCAGACAGCAGGCAGGTACATAATCAGACACTGAAGAGGTCAACATGGAGGAGGTGACAGAAATCAGCAGCTATCAGAGTGTGGAAGGCTGTCATTCTCCATTCACAAAAGAGCAGAGAAGGAGCACTCTGCTCCTTGCAGTGACCAGCTGCACACGGTTGTGCCCAGCCTGCTCTGGGCCACTGTGCACATGGACAGACCGCAACTTCACAAGACAAATCGGGCACCATAAGTCAAAACCAAGCTTGTACCAATTCAACCCATAAGCTTTAGGCACCCATCACATTTGCTGGAATGAACACAGGTGTCTGCATTATTTTGCAACAGGCTTTCAAGCTGAGTGCAAACTGGGAGAACTTGGCCATTCCACTCTGAGCATGAAAGCGCCGTTTCTAGGATGAGACACCCTCAGTCAAACAAACAGAATTCATACACTTCCCACATGCAGAACAGTATATAGAACCTCATACTTTATGATTTTTATATTTACTCACACTTAATTTCATTATCTCCTTTTCTTTGCCACGCTGTTACTACTTTTTTTGTATTTTTGTATGCCTCTCATGTTTTTGTTTTCAGGCTTTACTACCTTTGTTCTCCTGTAACTCTGGCCCCAGTGGTTTCTTTCTTTAAAATCTGTTCGGATTAAACTGATCAATGCCAATGAAGACACTCTTAAATTCACCTTTAAATCTAGGTACATCTTAAATCAACTTACACTAAAAATAAACACAGTGTAAACACAAATTTTAAACACTGGAAATAGAATCTTGTCCAAACCAGTGCATTTTTCATTTTCCTGATTCTTTATTTATACAATTTTGTCTCTCACTCAGTCTACTCCTTTTTCCAAGAGCCACTTTTCCCCTATTATTCTTCTGTTAGACACTTTCCTACCTACTTTCCATTGGGACACCAACACTGATTAAACTCACATTTTCTGCAGCACCAACAAGCATTTTTGTATCTGCATTCCTCTACTTCCTTGTTTGCAGAGCCTACAGATTTGTTGTCAGAAGGATAGGAAAGGAGAGGAACAGAACGATCAAGCCAGTCTTCCCTTGCCAACGAGGTAAAACTGTGAAGAAATTTAGTATGGGTTATAAAACAACAAACATTATTTTAAAAACTGAAGTGCAAAGTTTCATTTCCCTTTTGTTAGTTTCTCTTCTAAGAAAAGTGCATTAGGCTTTATTTCTTAATTTAATTAGTCAGAAAGCAAGTACATAAAAGTTTCTGGATGGCAGCCATTGAGAGGAACCCTGTATGTAGACCTCTCAGTTTGTATTTTTAAACACCAGTCAGATTAACCGTGAAGTCTGGTTCCTCCAAGCATCTTTGATGAAGGCAATTGCTAATGCATGTGGAAAGTGTGTAACCATAGTGGTGCTCACAAACAAAGCAAGCTAGTGCACTACCTCTAACACTTCTCACTCAAGTTTCAATGCAAACACTGTCAGACCAAAGTAATTCCTACCCTCCCTTTCCGTGATCCGTACACAAACGACCATTTACAAATATTCAATATGGACTTCTTTTTTAATTATTCACTGACATTTGCATTGGTTTAGTGGACAAATTTACACTGAACAATCCAAATGACATCAGCTTAACAATGTGTTCCTCTGTGCAGGACTGCAAAGGCAACAAAATGTCTATTACATAACACTTCTGTATAAAATATTAATATTAGCAGAGAAAGCTTTTGAACTGAAAGGTTATTTTAAATGATTAACAAATCAGTGCTGTATAAGCTTGATTAATTAATCAGTGTATTTGAGACAGACAACAAACCATACATTTTATTGACAAAACATGACAAAATCAACTTCTTACATGCACACATCAAAATATATCCATCTCTAGCACACATAGCTCCAGCCAGCCTGTACAAGGGTAATTGCAGGCATCAGTGTTTTTTATACAAGTTGTCACACTAGTTGAAAGGGTGTAAGTTTCCTTTCCTTCCTATCCTGCAACAGCTGAAGAACAGATAGATACTCAGACTCATTCATATACACATATGCACTTGTATTCTTAGAGCTACAATCCCAGGTTGGAAAAATCACAACAGCAATAGTAAAGTGCTTCAAACAAAGTCCACACAAAAAACCCCATTGTTTTTAGCAATCGTGTTGGTATCTGTGGCATTGGCCAGACCTGAAAACACTAGAGGTGTGGCAGCCCTGGCTTCTGTAGGACCCAAGAGCAATCAGGAATACCTTTTACAGAGAAGCTTACCTCAGTGCTGACTTGTAAAGAAAGAAGTTCAAGGGAGGGAAAAAAGACAACCCTACATCTTGGCTGAGGCTTTGTAGCCATCAGGTTACATGGGGAGAGGTAGGAGCCTGTATCACAAGGGCAATAAAAAGCTTTCATGTTTGCCTTTTTCCTTTCTCTGTGTATCTTTACATAATGAATCCAGGGACGGGGTTCATCCAGAGTATCACTGGTCTCCAGTAGATGGTCTCATTGTATTTATAAGGTCCACGTGAGTGTCACAAGTGAGACATCTAATACAGCAACAGGCACCTGTATTTAGTCAGCCTCATCCATGGTCTAACCATCCAGGGGAAATTCTGAGCAAGTGAATAGAGAGATTTTATAACTCCAGTTTGGGAATTGTGTTGGGTTTTGGTGTTTTGGTTTTTTTTTTTTTCAAATTTTCATGCACAGCAAACAGTTTGAAGAGCTATTTGATTGGAAAAGGTAACAACAGCTTTTGATGATCTGTTATGTCCACTCCCTGGGCCTGAGAAATCTTCCATTGCAACTTCCTGGTCTTCAAAGGAGACCTTCATAAGACAGAACACCTGAGATGACTACTTTTGACAAAAAGACCATATTCAGAGAGGGTGCTTTTTTTTAAACACTAACAAAGAGCAAGGCAGATCACAAGAAGCAGATCATTTGTTCTTCTATTGATCACACAATACAAAATGGAAGACCATGATGAATAAAGGCAAATACTGTCCTCACCCACTACTGACTGTCACATGCTTTCAGCCGGGTTATTTTTTTTCCTGCTTCTTCATCAGAGTTACCTTCAACTAAAAAAGGCTCTCTGAAAAGAAAAAATCTGAGCAACAACTATCTTTCCTCTATCTCTAAGGCTGGCTGTATTTTACACCATGATTGCTTCTCAAGTCTTGAATATCACAACTACTTCAATCTCAGAACAAATCACTTCTGATGAAAGAGCTCAAGGGGAAAGAAGGAAAATTAGTTCTGAGGCTATACAAACAATAAGGTTGTGTATCCTGGTTTATACTTGAAGAGGAGGAAGAAGAAAAATGAAGGTGTTTCTTTTAAAATGGTTCCAACAAATGACTCCTTGGTGCAGCCATACTCTCTTCCCATGCTACTGCTTTCTTCCAAGTGTTGGGCAAAAGTGGCATTTTGCTGGCTTGATTTCAAGAAAACAAGCTTTCTCCTTCCAAAGATATCTCCCTGAACACTGGCAGCTGCTACATGAATGTCTTTTAGCTTCTCTTCCTATCCATTTCCTGAAGGGGGACAGGAACCTGTTCTGGCAAGACTGGAAGAATACAACTGAAAGGAACATAGAAATATGTGAAAAGAGCTTCGTTTCTTTTAATTAAATAAATCTGTGGTGAGAGAAAGATTGAAGCAGTGTCAGTTCAAATAAACGATGTGGAAATTAGTACTACTGATGGTATTAGTGAGTGCCAACTTGACATGTGACTCACTTTTCTTTTTAACATGCCAAACCCAAGATGATTCTCAAGAAGTTAAATACTAGAAATACTGGCTTTGTTATGTCCTAAATTTGTTTGGAATCTCTGAGAGAAAAATCATTTGGCAAGCAATCATTAGTACCTATTCTTTATTATACAGTTAAAAGAAAATCGCATTCAATTTGCTCAGACCAGAAGATCTTGAGCCAAACCCATCCCCAATGCAAGCAAGTCAAACTTTTAAAAAATATAGCTCAAAATGTTCTCAAGGTGAGAGGCACAGAATAGCTTTGAAATACTAATTACAATCTCTTTTACAAAATATAATGCTGGTAGCTGCTAGAAAACTGTATTTCACAAACAACCTTCTTCATATCTCAGCCCTGTGTAGGCCCACAGCACCTCAACACCGCAGCCAAGAATAAACACTTCCAAGATGAAGCCCTTTACTGTGACCCTAGAGAGCCTTATGCATGTGTGCCTACCCATGAAACTATACATATGTGGAAAATTAATCATGGACATAAGTCTTTGCATGGTGAAGTTCGCAGACTTTTCACTGCTTGTTATAAAAAAAAAAAAAAAATGTTTAAAATGTCACTTATGCAAAAGCACAGACAAGTCTTTATCTAAATGTAAGGTTTCTGCAGAAAAATATTTCCATGATTCTTAAATCATCAATAGCTTTTTATTTTTATGTTGGCTAGGATATAATCTTCCCACCACCAAGAGACATAAATTAATAAATAACACAGAACGGAAAAAAAAAAAAAAAAAAGAGAAAACAAAAGGAGAACTGTGCAGCCTCATTTCAATGGTAGCAAGAAATCGAGAAATTTAAGCAGCAGAAACTGAAACATTTTGTTCTTTCCTCTTAATGTTACTATGTTATTATATGTAACATTTAAGTACAACAAAAATACTGCTAATTGTGTTTTATGAATGGTTAGGGTACTACAGCAACTTAATGAATTAATTGGAAGATAAAGACTGCTTTTTTTCAAAGGAAATGAAAAACCTTCAGAGTTCATTATTTTGGAAAATACTAACTCTGGAACTCCCTTTTTTTCTTTGCACTCAGTTGAGAAACTTGTTTACTGAGTTCTATCATGTTTCTCCATTTGTGACTCAAGCTACTTCTCAGCAAAAAAAACTGTCAACAGCTACACACTGATAAAGTGCTTTAAGCCTCAGAACACTAATCCATCCTCAGTGATCACAGTACCCATGTACCTGCATCAAAACCCTTCTCTAGCTCTTAGAGGTGCCAAGGGAGACCCTGGGTTGATGTGCTGAGTCAGCACTCTGCCGGTAAGGCATCCCAAGCCAACTCACAAGAACACCACAAAAGCAGGACCTGACACAGCAGCTGGTGCCACGAGGAAACACACCGGGGGAAAGAAACTCAGCCAGTGGTACAGGGCCTGATTCAAAAGCCACTTACTCCCACTGGCTTTAGCAGACTTCGAATGGGACCTCAATATACAGAAGAAATGGGAAGATCTAGAGAATTTAAAAGAATCAACTTCAGTGTAGGAAATTTCAATACAGTCACTTCTGATAAAACTGTACCAAGACACAACACACACAGTTGCAAGTGCTTCCTCCCTATCCAAGCATGCAGTCAAGAAAGCTGTCCATACACAGGAGGTACAGTTGTCATACCTCCGTAGCAACACTTATGTATTGCTACACAAGAGAATCAGGCTTGTCTGAGGCAACAGGCACACAGGGCTAAGAAAAAACTGGATTACAAGAACGGTATTTCATGTGTACAGCTATGCATCAGGGCAATGTACACTAGGTAATCTTTCCACAGCAAGCACCCAAGTGCTTTCACTCTCTTTGCATTGTTATTATACAGGTTGGGTCCTATTAATAATTACCTTCCTGTGACGGCAGCGTGCAGACTTTCTCCATTGCTGGTACTGCTGCTTTAGAATTCCTTCTCCAGGTCTGAACACACTGGACAGATTACTGTCCCCTCAAGGATGTCAGGAGCGGTATGGATATCTATTGTGCATACCTGGATCTTACAAAATACATGGCAGCTTAATGCTGCTCCCCTCCTCACATTATGTCATGTAGCTGTTGTAAACTTTGAATCTTTGTACCAAAGTAATCACAACTGCAAATAACAGCATCTATTTATTATTCCCTGCTATTATGTGCAAGACCCAGCAAACATAACAGACAAGTGTTTTTCACACTAAGCAAGATACAGGTTTACTACAGTAAGTACGAATATACTATAAATGCAAGGCTTGCCTAGAGATACAGGGGAAAATTGTATATAGTAAAGAAAATATAGCCATGGTAGCATATTCCTGGGTCAGGACCTCATAAATCAGTTTCAACTAATAAAAGGCTTATAGGGCATTTGTAAGGCACAAAGAATGAATAGGATCCTGGCCTCTGAGTAAGACTTGGTGAATTAATTTAAGATGACAATCAAGATTCAATAACACAACACTAACCTTCTATAGTACCAATCTTTACCCTAAGTTTGAAGAAAGGGGGTTTCCTTTGCCTGCAGGAAGAGGGGAGGGGAAAAAACCACCACCACCAATAAAAACAGCAAACAACACAACAGAAATAAAAAAAGGAAGAAAATAAACCAACATGGAGAAAGGTACTTAGCTACACCATCTGGAATGAGAGTGTTTTTTTGATAGCTCAGAGCTGTAAAATCTCAGCATTGTTTCTGCAAATTTCTCACATCCTAAAGCCCTCTCTCATCAACAAGGGGGCACAGCCATTCCCCACCTTCAATTTTAGAGGCAGAAAAGATGATCCTTTCCTATCATGGCTGACAGACATAATGCTGAAAAAACCCAACATACTTCTCTAGTTTTTGGGGTTTTGTAAAGCTGTAACTGACATATGAGTAGCAGGTACCCAAAAGTGCTCTCTGCACCAGCAGCTAAGTCAAGTAAACATCACTTTCAGCACCACCATTACAGGAAGTACTGCTAAGACTTATTCCAGCAAACAACAGGCTGGTTACCACTACCGTCCTCCATTTTCAAGTCTGAGTAACCTACCTCATGGCTCTTACACACTCGGAGTGTCCAGGGGAGAAACTGCCACGGGCTGCTGGCGTACAGTACACGTAGAGCCTGCATCCCCCCAGTGACCGCAGACCAGCTTCCCTAAAGGATGCTGGGCAAGTCACAAGCCTTCTGTGCCTGAATTCGTGTTTGTTTCAGAGCAGTGGCAGCACTTGTAACGGGGAAGGGGGAGAAATGGAGGCTGCAAGACAGGAGCTGCTGTGCAAGGCTCAGGAATCCTAAAGGAGCAGGAGTCGGTATTGCCACGTACTGGGGAGCAGGGCAAAGGGAGGAGACGGGCCTCGAAGAAACAGAGATGGCTATGTGACAAGGGCTGGTTTTGTCCTGAAGATGTGCTTTATCGACTGGCTTGGGCCGTTTAATCTGCGTGTACTGCAACACCGAGCACAGCTGACCCCACACAAAAGCCGCACAGCTGGCGGCCCCCACTCGGGCCGGATCCCACCCCAATGGCCTCGAAAGGGGCTCGCTGTTCCAGCCGCATTCCCCAGCCGCACGCTGTACTCCCAGACCCGCAGCCGGGCCGGCCCCGCTGCCGCCACTCGCCCCCCGCACACGCGGGCACGTCCTGCGTGGATGCGCATCCCGCGGGAAGCACCGCGACGAGCCGCA
>VXAY01002814.1:1348980-1403519 GCA_013399855.1 Oxyruncus cristatus | reverse complement strand
CGCGCTCAGGTGCCCGCGGGGCCCGCGCCCGCAGGGACGGGGGCGAGGGCGAGGGTCGGGCGAGTCCCCCGTGCGGGGACGCCGCGAGGTGTTCGCGGGGCGCAACGGGAGCGAAAGCGCCTGGTGGCGAAGCCAGGGGGTTGTTCTCGTTATGCAGGTAAATGAAACCTAGTGCGTGAGATAAATAAAACAGCGACAAGTTCAAATTGCGTGGTTTAATTACTAAAATTTTACCGGGGGTGGGGGGGAGAAAAAAGTTAATTTTCTTGTGTGTGCCTTGAGCCCTTGAAGGAACCAGAAAGTCCAAGGCGGCTTTAGCCTGGGCGGGGGACGGCACCGCTGGGATTGCAGGGACGGATCCCTCCCCGACGGCCCCAGAGGCTGAACACAGCGGGCTGAGGAAGAAACCGAACTGACCCCGATCCTCACCCAGATATCCATTAGAAACTTTTTCCCTCCTTTAACTGAAAAAGCACCGATATCCTGAAGTACTTGTGGAACACTGACCCGACAACTGACCAGACTCGCGTGTGTTTTTAACTAGAACCGGATGGAACCTATTATGGATGAAGCTACATTGGTCTTGATCAAGAATGGAATTACAAAAAAAAAAAATTATACGAGCTCATCTTTTCCAAATTTTATTTCCTTACCATGATTTCTAGGAACTGGAAAAGATGGGAACTGATCTTATGCTGCTTGTTCAAAATAGCTTTATGGCCCTTTAGAGATTGAGAATCTCCCCGTTATATTTTTAGATGCATTTTTAATCAGACCTTCTGGTCTAAATGACTGTAAGACATATCTAAGATTACAAATAAAAGCACTTCTTAGCAGCAATTCACTTCTGAGACCAGAGAAAATCAGGCCAGCTTGTCCTGCTCTCAGCTGTTCAGCACTATTTTCATACCAGAGTTTTCATCTGGTGGAGAATTTTAGCAGTGCTCAAATTTAGTCTAATGAGCTGTCAATTATTTTAAGCTGTGATTTTTAGTATCTTCATTTGTCCTTTTAGTTATTTTCTTCCCTGAGATCATCATCACTTATGTTATTTTTGGCCAGCATTTTAGACTTCACTGTTTATCAATAAGGTGAATTCATTATTTATTTATTCTGCTCTGACCCAGTGGCCAAGCCACATAGGGTATGTAATACTGGGGCTCCACAGTGAGGGAGGGTTTATAGAGATAAAAGCAGTCCAATCTGGTAAACATCAAGGCAAGTGAAAACAGATAATAACAAGAGCTGCTGGCTGGGAAATCCTGACTCAAAGGCAGCTGGCAGAGAAATTCAAGCGGAAGAAAAAGGATTTTTTCAGATGCCAGAGCTGGTCAGAGCTGGCTGAATCTACATTCACTTAGCAATCAAGACACACTGCCAAGCTGAGGCACACCAGCAAAACAAACAAATAGCTCTGGGGACTTGAGAGAGAAGACACCTGGAACTGGGCAGATCCAGATCCAATTAAGATTCCCTTTCTGACGGGGCAAACACAAGTGTGAAGAACTTACCTCCTACAGAACATATGCTGGGTTACTTGTTTGTTTTGGTTTCTTTTTTACTTGTTTTGATTTGTATTTAAAGGTAACGCAAAGGAGTTTTAATTTAAAACTCTCTACATTCCTCCCTTTCAGACTTCTCTAGCAGACACCTCTCCCACTGTCTCAGGTTTGGTCTTCCCTGAGCTCAAGCCTGAGTGCTTTTGGGCAGCTCTTTTTAGGGTGCTGTTTCTGGCTCCGATCACCTCAGACATGCTGAGGTGGGACAGAAGAGAGAGAAGGGGAGTTGAAAACCTCAAAGAGCTCAGTTTGGGGCGGATATACATCCCAGCTGTTCCGTTGTCCTGCTGTAGTCTGTAGGGTTATTTCAGCAGAAGTACAAATCAGCCAACTCCAAGTTACTTCATGTGATAAAAGAGGTGCCAGAAAAACAGAGGCAGTGGGGGGAAAATGACTTCTTTCTGCTTGCGCAGTTTTGATGTTGGCCCTTTACAATTAAAATAAACTAATATTGTTATTTTGATCTATGGCTCAGAGGACTGAATTAGTGATTACATAAACGAGCAGTAGCAATGCAGCCGTATGCCTCACAGGATAAATTAATGCTGTTTGTTTTTACAACTGCATTTTAGTTTCAATTTTACAAATTCCATAACCTTGACTAGCCAAATATGTCACATTTTTCAACCTTATTGTTATCCCCATTCTCACATAATTAAAAGATTTTAGAAAAATCAGCCCTCCAACAGAGTTACGGCTTTGGCCAGGCTGAAAGCTAACAATTTATTCTGACATGATTTCCAGTTCTTCCCTTCTTTCACTCAAATAGTTGTCCTGTGCATCTCAGATATGCCTCCTTGATGTTGTCCAGTGGGTGTCCAAGTTCAGTCCAAGGGAGCCAGGTCCAAAAGGGACACCATCAGAAGGTGAACATAAGGAAGAGATAGTGCCAAAAATAGAGAGTGACAGCGGTTTCTTGGAAAAGTGCGGAAATTACATACCAGGAAATATTTCAGTCCTGGCTTCGAGTGGGCTGACAAATTTTTCTCCCAAGCAAATTTAAAATGAAGGGGAATCTTAATATTGTAGATTGGACAATATGACCTTTAAAGGTCCCTTCCAACCCGAACTAGAAGTAAATGAAGTAGTCACTTGGGAAGAAGTGTGGATGGCTACATAGAAGAGAGAGACAGTCAGAGACCTGGCTTTCCCCTCTCCAGAAACAGGGCAATTTGGCTTCATGGAATGGGCAAAGCTTGAAGGGGAAGACTCTAGTTTAAATAAGGAGGAGGATGCATGAGTCATTTCAGTTGGCTACTGGCCACCTGTTCTCAAGAAAAGGGTTTCTAAGTGCTGAACAGTTCAACCTGTGGTGTTCATCCAGGACATGGGCAGGGAGATGGGGTTAGGGATGCAGTCAGACTTGTCAGCCCCCATCTGCCACTTCCCATCCATTCACCCACCCACCCACTGGTGCCCCCTCTGCACCATGCACCCTGCCACAGCAGCACTGAGACTGACTTTCCAGGCAAAATTAGGCAATGTGTTGGCAGCTGTTTCATTGCCCTGCAGTCAGATGATGTTGGCAAGAGCCTGCTTTGTGTTTGCCCACAGCTGGCTGTGGAGAGCCTGTTGCACGGACAGTCAACCATGGGATGAAGGGTTCAGGACCTCTGCTCTTCCAGAAAGGAGAGGAAAGCCTGTCACCCGAGGGCTGTGATGCTGCATTGCAAGACTGCTGCAGCTCAGTCTGCCCCATCACCAGGACACAACATCAAAGCTTTCAAAAGTCCAACTAAGTTATGTCAGACAATCCTCCTTTAACGACCATTTTACTAACAATCCCAAAGAGACTGAAGAAAAGCAAAAAAGCATGTTTTTCCACTATAAAAAGCATTGTAAAACTTTGTCCCTACCATGCTGTGTTATCACTTTTTCTGAAGACACTTCACTGTTATGCTTATTTTCAAACACCTGGCACAGCAGCTTCTGTGTTACAAGCACAGTGACCTTTGGAGGCCTTGCAAGCTAGCCTGCTCTGCTCCAGAGCTGGGACTCTCCCAGCTTCTGAACTTCCTGGCTGGAAAAAAGTCACCTTGTCTTTGTGCTGAAAAGAGAAGGTGTCTCTATATCTTAATCATCATCAGAATTACTGTTTTAGATAAACAGCAGTTTCTCCCTCTTCTAATTATGTCCAGAACTCCACAACATGCTCACAAGTTCTATTTATTTGTGAAAATACAAATGCAGTACCAATATGCAATATGGCAGTCTAAACAAGGAACAGAGATTTGGGGGATGAGGCCTTATTCTTAGCAAGTACCTTTGTATTTTGAAACAAGAGCAGCAGCCGTGATGGTGTTCATTGTAAGCAGTGTGTGTCATCACGCTGCAGCTCAGCAAAGTTTTTCAAGTGATGGCAGGAACAACACATGCTGCCTGCTTCTCATTACACAGAAGACCTAGTTTTCACAAGTTCTCACATTTCATCCAATGGATTTACCAACAGATGGCAAATCTGTTTCATTCCGTACTTATCAGTAAAGGACTACAAATTCACAAAAAACAGCATCATATGAGGTGGAAGGGAGGCATGGCAGGAAGGCAGGAAACTGTGCTGCAGGCAAACCTGCCCTTCACCCCTGCAGCTTGCCTGAGCAGGACTTCAATTTGGCAGAAGCAGGAATAAGATTGTGAATTGCTTGATCAACTCAAATAGAGCCTGTGACAGTCAAATGTAGTGCCTGCTAACACAGCATCTTCATACTCAGATTCCAGCTCAGCAGTGCTCCAGGTAAGAACCATCACTGAGGTGTTGAGTACCTTCAGATCTTCAGAGCCAGTGGGCTGGGGGGGGTGGGGTTAGTTTGTGTTAGTCCACTTAATCTACTTAGCTCCTCCTATTTTCCCACTTTTGCACTTTACTACTTCTATGATCTCTCCCTCTTCTGCTCATCATGGTTTTCACAAACGCTAAATGCTAAGCATGAAGACTGAATAGGAAAAAAAAATTAAAAACCTGTCTAATCAGAATTAGCAGGGTGAGACCAAAAGAAGCTTTCAGCTGTCACAGCTTGTCCAGCCCTGCTCACCAGAACAATTTCCCTGCCTCTCCCTGGGACATATCAGTCTGTTATTTCTTTCTTCAAATCATGCCTGAAAGCTATTCTTCCCCCTTCAGATCTCAGGTGGTTTTCTCAGTGAAATGGCTGTGGCTCCATGTGCAAATGGCTTGACACAAACCCTAAGTGCCCTACCTGGATCTAGGACAATGGTGGTCTTCAAAGAAATGGCAAACCAGTTATCTTCAGAGTGCTGAGCTATACCTGTGCTAGCACTTAACCTTTACTTCCCAATCACACAGGTACAATAGTTAGAGCTTGCTGGTTTTGTTACTCCTTTAGAAGAAGTTTTCTTAAAATAGTCTTAGCCACAAGGGCGTAATGAGGTGCACAGCTGTGCAAAGACTTCCGAGCAGCAGGAGGAAAAAGAAAGAAAATACGTGGGACCAAAATGCTCTGAGCCTGCAAATGACTGATCTCCAGTCGTTCAAATGACTGAAGATTAAGGACTCACCCAGCCTGATGATAGAAAAAACCCACCAAAAGTTGAGGAAGACCAGAAAAAAACAACAGAAAAAAAGGGATAAGGGAATAATATATCATTTATTTCTTACCCGCTGCATCTTCTCTCTGCCTTCCTGTTTTGCCATGGAGCAAAGAAACCACCATTCACTCTGCAGAAGAAGAGCATAGAACTCTTATTTTAAAATGGAGCTCCTTAATCAGGACCCAGAGGGACTTGGAGCTCTTTTCCCACCTCAAGAACTGCAAAAGGGCTGCTTTTTTTTTGTGCCTGGGAGCCTACAGAACCCAGGCTTGCCAGCACAGCACTAAAAAAAGTTGGTTTTGCTTGAAATGGCTATATTAATCTTTTCACTTTCACTGCAGCACATTCTGCTAGTTATGTGTACATATTATAGATCAAACAAAATCAATCGCTCCATTCTAGAGATTCTACCCAAGGGAAAGTGTAACAACAACATGATATAACTTCACCTCTGAAATCCTCCTCTCGATACTTTTTCAAATACAAGGACAGTAAACCAAAGTATTCCAGTCACTAAAACTTCTACAATTAAATATCCACTGTTGATCTAGCATCACACTATCCACTCTAACATTACACACCTTAAAGATTCCAAGTATTCCTGTGATTCCTATCCACAGCCACTGTGGCAGTCAGCACGCTAATTCAAAACCTGCTTCATCTCCTGTTCCAAAGACTTATAGAAGGGAGGAGTATTGCACACATGTGGAGTGACAGGGAAGAAGGTTACTGTGATGTCCAAATCATTCTGTGTTTACCTTGAATATAAATTAATTGGGGAAAGCACTGGTAATATTTTTATGTATTACAGAACACTGCCAAAACTGTATAGCCACCACAAAACATACACCTTCCCCAGCCTCAAATACCTTCAAGTTCTTGTATCACCATTTGGAAATATGTAGAGGGAGAGGGAAGATCACGCCTTAACCCAAAATAACATTTTGCTTTGTCAGGTTAATTATATGTTCTGACATCAAAAACTGAAATTAGCAGGCGTTTTTCCCCTGGGTTGCCCAGAGACTGTAGAATGAATCATGCCCACTCTTATGCTTCACTCGGGACCATGGGGAACAAGGGATGAGAAGACCAGAATATTTATTTTCTTGCTCAGATTCTGTGGCTAGAGAGTCATATCCACACTCTGGCTTTGTAGGGGCTGTGATGTGGCTGGTTGGTATTGCTGTCATCCCCGATGTGACAGAAACGGCCATCAACTTCCAGTGGGTGCATTTACACTGCCACAAGGGCATATTCAATGCTTTGTTTTGATGCTGGTATGAATTCATGGCACTAGAGTTTCTCAAAATGTCGCTGAAACTTTCTGAAATTAATTTAACTTGAGAACAGTGTTCAACACAGGGCATTCTCCTCGTAAAAAAAATTGCAGCCGGACCTTTTTAGCATTTAAATACACTGAAAACATTCTCCAAGTAACTAAGATACCCTCCTCCTCCTTACAGCTATTTAGCGCCAGATACCCCGAACTTAGCCTAAGTCTTAAATCTTAAAAGAGAAAGAGCATCCAGACACTTCTTTTGCGTCTCTTTCTTGTCTTCTTATACCTACAGTTTTTCTGGCATTTCGTTTCCATGGTGGCTGCTTTTCAACTACTCCCTCTCCCAGGCCCCGTTCCCCCTTCTCCCTTCACGCTCTTAGAAGCTCCTTACCTGGTGCAGCAGAGCCGCCTGCAGTTACCTCTGCCCAACCCCTGCCCGCCTCCCTCCTTCCTGGGGCTGCTCCTGCCGGGCTTAGCCTGCTCCTCTTCCTTTCCCGGAGCTCCCTCTGCTGTCGGATGCAGCTGCACTGCCAACCGCAGCTGGCAGCCCGCGGGAAGCCCGGGCGCTGCTGCGGGCGGCGGGTGGATCTCCTGCGCGGATTGGCGGCTCCCGGGGGTGGGAGCAGCCCGGACAGCGTGGCCTGTCAGGGTCAGCCTCCTCCTGCCAGCTGTCTGCTCTTAAAGCGAAAAGGAGCAGCATCCTTGCTGTCGGGAGTGTCGGTGCGTTAGGAGACGACTTCTTGGAACAGAAGAATTGTCCTTTGTACTCTGTCTCCATCTGTTTAGCGTAGAACATGAGCATAGTGCTGCAGAGTTGCTGCAGACCCAAAGCAATTAATGACAGGAGATACTATAGGAGAGGAAGAGAAAATTCTGCCAAAAAGTAATGATCGAAGAAACACAACGATACGGCCCCAGCCTCTGAAAAACACGAGCTTTTTCTGCCTGCTGTAGGCAGACTGGCCTTGTGCTATGACAGCCCTACTCACTGCAGGTGCCTGGAGTTTATGTGCCAGCTGCCCCAGGCCACGGTGAGCCAGGGCATGGGAGATTTAAGCCCCCAGCCGATTAGTGCATGGGCACGAGGGATGGGAGGGAGGGATGCTCGCTCCTCCATCGCCCCCTGCAGAGGCCACATGCTGCAGAGCTGCCCCCTCATACACCACGCACGCACCCTTGCTGCTGGCAAGATGCTCAGCAGCTCTCGCTCTCCTGGGCTTTGAGATGCCTAGGACTGAGGAAACAGAGCACAAGACATTCATTTCTCAGCAGTGAGGGGGCCTGGCCTCAAAACATGACAGTAACTTGTGCTGGTTTCTGCAGGGGCTGAGCCCTGCTGCCTTGGTGCCCAGGGATGGTGCATGGCTCCACTCCCACCCCGAAGAGCATGACATGGAAATGAAGTGAGCGGTCCCCTGCTAACGCTGCCGCTTTGCTTCACTTGTTGCATTTAACTTCGTATGTTGCCATAGGAACGGCAGCCCCAGCATCTGTTCCTGCTGCTCCCTGCCAGATGCCTCTGCCCCCCACTGGGCTCAGCCCCCCTCTGCTCCTCTGCCAACCTGATCATACCACCCCCTCGCTCACAAAGTCCCTACCTACCTCATCCTCTTTTCTTTGGGTGACAATCCAGTTCCTGCTGTAGCAGCTAATTATTGCATTAGTTATAATTTGCCGATTCATTTGTCTCTCCCCTTACCTCCCACCTTGGAATAATTCCATCTCTCCATCCTTTCCACCTTCACACTAAGTCTGCTTTCTGACTCCCACCCACTTTTCTCTGGCACTCCACACAAAGCTTTGTTGCACTGCTGTACCCTTTCCCTCCTCTTATCTTCCTACTACTCACATCTGTGCTCTTCCCTAGTGCCTCTTGCTCCATCTTCTCTCCCAGTTCTCCTTCTTCTGTGTTTGAGCCAGTCTTACCCCTCTCCTGCACCCTCCCTGGCTCTTACATAGTCAACAGCGTTTCCTATTCTCTGCTCTTGATTATCCAAATACCTCAGAAACTGTGTCTCCTCCTACCTCCTGTTTGTTCCTTTAGCCATACTCAATCCTTTACCTCTCCAAAATCTCACTTTCATTCAGGCCCCTTCATCAAGCCCTCCAAGGTAAGCACATTATTATCAATTCTTGTCCCCAAATCTCACCTTTACCCACCTTTCTTCTTCCTTGTCCTCTGAACGGGAGATTCCAGCCAGCATCACAGCTAACTCCACCCTCAGCCTAACACCCCTGCAAATTCTCTTTGAAGTCATATTCCTTCCTGTCTCACGGAATTGGTTTTCCACTCTGCCACCTTCTTTCCTTCCACACAGACCCGAGGAGCAGCATGCTGGTGTCCTTCCTCTGTCCCCATCCCAGGCACACTGTTCATCCTTCTTTGCTACATCTGTGCCCAGTCCTTTCCACATGGGAGTCTCCAACACCCCTGTCCACTCTTTCCTCCCTTGTGAAGGACACAAATGTCTCCTGGGGGACTTTCTGGAGACCATCTCCTCTGCCAAAAGGCTTCAGCTAACATCTACAGCTGTGCTGGTCCCTACTCCTGATGAGTGTTTCTCCACCTTGCACCTCAGCCAACTCCTACCTTTTCCTAGATAAACTGAGTGCTGCTAACACCATCTTCACCGACCGCCTTGCTTTTCTTTGCAAGTCCCTTATATTTCCACGCTCTGTTTTCCTATTGGGAACATCACTCTTTCTCACTCCATTTCTTCTGCCTCCACTTCTGCAGCCTTGTCTCACCACCACAAAATCACCAGTGGTCACAACATTGTAGCATTTAAAACATGTAATGTTAGTGCAGGACATGCAGGAGGAGTGCACATGACAGAGCACATAAGGATGCTATAAAGGCAAGGAATTTTCCACTTGTCTTACATTTTTATACATACTGCAGACCATCTGTAGAAAGCTGTCAAATGACTAGTTGAAAACATATTATAGAATCATGTTATTTTACTTCAAACATTAATGTAACAGACTCAGATCTGGGAACTCAGCAAAAAAATTATCAGTTTTTTTGTGATTCTCAGTTTTGCTCATCTTTTAATAAGAAGGTCGCATAGCTTAATGGAGTCTTCCCCTAACCTCTGTGACTTTTGAGCCCACATTTGGCTGCTAGGTTGGCATGTGTTATACATTTCTATAGTCTCAGGTTCACACATGCTTGTTAATGCAGCCTGGAGTAATTTGCATGTGTGTTCTCAAGTTAGGAAAAGTGAGGCGACACTTCGTTACTTTGTAGTGACACCTCTGGACTCTGAGATCAGTACATTACCAAGTCTTTTTAAAGCTTGTTTGCAGTGATCTTTTATGTGCTTTTTGCACACTGTGCTGTCCTATTATCCATGTATTTAGACTCCAGATTTCCAGTTCTGTAACCTCATGACCATTTGAACAGCATCCTGAATACATTTGAAGTTAGCTTTGTGACCATCTCTCTCCTGATTCCCGGTATTTGAGAAAGCTTCTCATATCTATCCACTTTCCAAACATCATTTTGTGGCAATACCGGCCTGGAGGAGACTGGCAGCTCTATATTACTGGTTTTTCCTATACTAAATTTCTCTCCTTTAGTTTCAAACCTTGGGAAAAAAACCCCTGCCTCTGTGCTGTTACCCTCAACTCCCCACCGCCCCAGTTTTCCCCATCCCCCCCCCCACAGAACAGCTTGTCTTACCTGTGTTTACTGCAGAATGTCTTCTTCCCATCTGAATATGTGTTGTTGAAAGTGTGTTTAAACACTTCTTGCCCACCTTTTCTAGTGTGTTTGTGCCTTTGTCCTTGTGCTATCAACAAGTTCTTTTGTTTTTCCACTTCAAAAACAGCCATACATATCTTTTCTGTATGAGTTCAACCACAAAACAAATTCAAGTTAGTGCAACAGAGGGTGAGAGACAGGTGCCCTCACTTCCAAATTCCACAACCCTATGCTTGGTGCTGCTGTGGCTTGAGCTCTGCTAGTACTCCTATACAGTGTCCTCCTAATCTGCAGTAGCTTCCATTGCAAATCCCTTTGCTTGGATAACTAATCAGTAAAGCTGAATATATATAAAATAACAATGAAATGTTACTAAATCTACACTAAATCCACTGAAAACAGCCTGACTGACCACTGACCATGCCACTTTTTGTAGGTTTCCTGCACTGACAGCAGTCCATCGCAATACTTCCCAGAGACACAACTTCCAAATATACCAAGTTTCTACACATTAGTTGTGGTGGGAGTAGCCAGCCTCAGCAGGCAACATTTTCCATCCAGAGCTTGTTTGCATAACCAGAAATTAATCTCCTACGGTTTAAGACAGTCCCACAGCCTCATGCCCAAACCCAAGGAATTCACTTGGGGTGGATTTTTCTCTTCTTTTATAACTAGCTTTCATTTCACACATAGGCAGGAACTCTTTTGATGACAAGCAGCAGCTGCACAGAACAGTTGCAGCTTGTGTCTGGACTAGGGTGTTTCTGGTGCAAGAGGGAAGACCCAAAATGCACCTAAGGAAGAACTCCCTGAAGGATTGGATGGTTGGTTTCTTGGGTCTAAATTGTACTCCACATCAGGACTACTCAAATGGGAACAGCTGTCTATTTCTGGAAGTCTGGATGACACGATGGGACTGGGAATAGAAAACAGGGAATGACTAGGGGAGGTGCTGTGAGTAGCTGAGCCCCAAAGCCTTTCAGCTGTAGAGGCACCACTGTGCTGAAAAAGGCTGATTTCAGCCAGAATTGGAACATATGTCAGGGGGCAGGTAGGCACTGAGAAGCACAAGTCCTCTTCCTAAAATTTTCCCATTAAATTTTCCATCATAAGTCCAATATTTTTATGTGCACTGGCCAGCTCTTTGCGGTAACATCAGACATCAGGCAAATGTTTCCTTCTATTGTCTTTGTGTCTCCCAAAGGACCTTTGGTTTGAGTGTCTTTGCCAACAAATGAGCAGCAAAAGCAGTTGACAGATTGAGATCAGTGATGATGGTAGAAACAAGCTGACCATGTCAGTGGTTGCTCTTTATTCTTCTCTGAACAAAAGTACAACCAGTTTTCCCAGAGCTGCATGAACAGGAAGGGAGAGCTGATCTCTGCTTTAAGCATGTAATGAACTTGGATGAAGTCTCAGCTTGAGAAATTTGGGATGGGGAAAGCTGAAGATCCCTTAAACTCAGACACATTGTGCTCTTTTTGTGTTACTTACTCCTCTGTAGATTTCCTAAATTTAGGTGAGCAGAAAGTGTCTGAGAAGTACTAACTGGTTTGCTGGGTTTGGGGAGGGGGGAGGACGAGGTGAGCTCCACATTGCTGGTGTACAGGCTGTGGCAGACACAAGCAAAACAAGGCATTGTCCTCCGCTTTCACTTGCCTGCACACAGGAGGTAGGCTGTGCCCTCACCTCCTCCTTTTTGCTCCTAGAAATAACAGGAGGAGCAGAAGCAGAGCAGAGGTGGTCTTTCCACTCAATTAGCAGAGCTATTAAGTACAGCCAAATTCCCAAATCATTGAGATTACATCAGTGCAAGACCCTTATATTTTCCTTTCCTAGAGCTGGATCATTTGGAAAAGAGCTACAAGTCACTATACCCATGGACAAGCTCGTTGTGTTCTCAGGAGCAAATCCATGGCTGTATTGTAGTTTGCAGTTTGCCTCAAAGCTAATAAAAAATCTGCTGTTGAAGGGCAGTGCACATTACAGTGGTGTGGTACACGGGCCCCTGGGGTGCCAACCTGCCAGATCTCACCTGGTTTGGACACCACAGCTGTGTCTTTGCTCAGAGTGGTACAAAAACTTTTAGAACATGGTATCATTAGTGTATGGAAAGGGTAGAATGGATCAGACATACACATTTGCTGGATCTCCACTTTGCTCTTTCAAGACTTTTTCCCCAATTTATTCACTTGAGTTTTGTGGTTGTTTTCTTCCTGTTCCAATTCAAGTGTGCACAGGCTTGGAAAATGCTGACGCAGGTCATTGAAAGCATGGAATGCAACTGATGGACAGGACTGAACTCTCCCACCTGTACAGGCAGGTTTGTCTGTTGACACCTGGAGACCAAAGCTTATGAATTCGTTTTCTGTCTTCCAGAATTTTAAGGTAGGATGCAGCATTTTACTGGATCACCAATAAATCAGTGCCTGGCACAACTTCACAAAGGACATGGATCAGCAGCCCAAAGGGCTTGTAGATGTGACACAGGATGCTAGAGACATCTCTTCTGCTGGAATAACAAGTGGAGGTGAAGCAGGGTATTGTCAACAGCAAGATTTTCATGATCTCTGGGGAAGTCGAACAGACCTTCAGTTGCTCTGAAAACATCCCATGACACTGCTGTTTATGAACTACTCTTGCAGAAGCTCTACCTTTAAGAAACACAATGATACTTTTATTACTAACCTGGAAAGCCCCATGCCTTGAAGGAATAGCTCCTATTATGTCAAGAAAGCAGAGAGATTTTAGTTCACTCAGGGGGTAGCTGTATGCAAAAGAACCACAGAAAGCTGCATGGGTACTCAATCCAGATAGATCACATGAAGAGCACTGAAGGGAAATACAGGCCTCCCTTTCTTCCCATCATTGTGTTTGGAATATGTTTCCAATTGCACCAGTCACAAAGCAATCAAAGAAACTTGTCTAGAGTGGTAAACTGAAGATGTCCTATCAGACCACATTACAGGGTGCTACACAGTATTGAATCCTTAGTCATAACAGAAAACCCAACATCCACATGACTGCAGTCCACAATACAGTCAATTTCCATATGCCTTAACAGAAAAGAGAGAACAGATCTTCAAAGCAAATGAAATATGTCTTTGGAAGATGCTCACTAACATGTTCCTTCCCCCTCTTACATCCTTACCCAGCATCCCACCTTCCCTTGCAGGAAATGGGGAAGGAAGGAGGCCATCCCCTGCAGCATACACCTGGCAGGGAGCTCATCCAGCCAGGGAACCTTAGTCCTTCTCAGACTCCCCAGCAAGCTCCAGGCCCTGCACCCCATCCTTCATCATCCATCACCTGCATTAGTAGGCTGTTCCCAGGGTGTGAGGGTAAACAAGCTCTTTGCTGCTTTGCTTGTGTGATTTTGAGGGTGCCTTGTTTAGCATTCCCAGTCTTGTTCTGCTTGTTTGACTGTCTGCTGGTTTTAACAGCTCTGCAAGAGAAGACAAAAGCAAAATTATTAAACAATGCAGTCGTGGCCTCATGGTAACACAACAGCTGGGGCTGGCCACCACCACAGGGAGCAGCCTGGCCTAAGTGGGCAGAACCATGGGAGCCCTGGTTATGAATAACTTATCTGGAAGAACAAAGGGAACCAGTAACAGACTTTCTGTCATGCTCTGAAATCCATCAGAGATGACTGCAGCCTTTCACTAGCGTCTTCCAATACCTTTTATAAAACGACTGCTATACCTAGCCCTAAGAAAGTATTCTTTTTTTCACGAGGTCACTCTTGCATCACGAGCGAAGTAAAAACTGCAAAGGAGAAATATTTCCTTTCTGTTACTGCAAAGATACTTTGAAGATGATCAGGCTTGGGAAGTAAACTCTCCTCAGGCTGTTCTCTGACCTGGGTCAGGGCTCCATGCACACCACCCCAGTGAGTGGTGCACAGCTGCCTGTTGTGCCTGCGGGAAGGTGTTTCTAGAAGCGTTCATCCTTTCTCAGGCAGGCAGAACCCCGCTGGAACGAAGGCATCAGGTTCGCAATCCAGCCGAAATCCCACCAGCGGGTCATGGGTCCAGTGCAACAAACCGTCCCCGTCGCTGGCAAACGCCGTTTAAACCCTGGGCTGCCCGGCTTGCAGGTGTCACTGCGGGACGGCGGGACACCCCCGGACACCCCCGGACATCCCCGGACACCGCCCGGCGCCGTCGGAGCGCACTGCGGGGGCACGGCCCGAGCGGGCGCTGGCAGGCTACGGCCATCGGGTCGCGCGTGGGGATGAACCCTTGGGAAGAGCCCCGGGAGCGGCCGGTCGGCAGGAGGCACCCGGGTGCTGTGCGAGGGGAGCGGCGCGGAAGGGGCAGCGCTGGCGCTCCGCCGAGCCCGCCCTGCCCCGGGCTGGCTCGGTGCGGGGGAACGCAAAGCCCTCGGAGGGGCCGTGCCGTGCAGTGCTGACGGGCCGGCTCACGGCAGAGGGCTCGGGCTTCACCTTTGGGTTGGTTCCTGCCATCGCCAGAGGTCAGAATGCAGCCCTCTTTCTTCACGGGCAGGCACGGCTTTACCCCTTCAAAGATCACCCTGGCACTGCACTCCAGGCCATCATTGCTACTCACAAGGATTCATGATGATGCTCTGGAAAAGGGTAATGTTCTCCTGTTTCCATTACCAGTTAGAGAGGCAGCCACAGGAGAAATTGTGCTGTGTTGTTAAAGCCGGGTCTGGTTTACACCCACACCATGAACGAACTTCAGAGTGATGTCAGGTTTTTAACTTCTGTTTCCCTTCTGAATGATGTTTGTTGTCAGGAAAGCATTACGCACCTGAACATTTAAAGAGACTAACAGGCAGAGAAGATAAAAGAAAAGGCATAAGGAAAAAATAACCAAAACCAAAAAAACCCCAAAGCTGAATACAGCTAATTAATATATCATAAAATTAGGGATGAAGGAAATTGCAAGGAATTCTTAGTTCACAGAAGTCCTTCTGTCATGGGAGATTCTCCATTAGACCCACCCTGTTTAGACCCTTGGCCTCAATTACCTGATGGGGCTGGATAACCAGCAGAAACAAAGAAGTGACACTATGCTGTGCCCTTACCTGCCAGGGCTAATGAATATTGCTTGTGCTGGGCATCTGAACCCATAAATACATGAGATTCTTTCTCCTGTGAGCTGCCAGACACAGTGTAGAGCATCAGGAGACTGGTCCTTGCAGAGAGGCCCTTGCTGGAGAGCAGAGGGGCATTCAAGGATATAATGGGGACCTGCAGCTTGAGAGGTGGGAGTGGAGGAGAAGATATGCTAGTTCAGAGATCATCGGGAAGGAAAGAAAAAAAGGATGAGCAAGTCATTCTCTCCTACTGAGCTACAGCTCCTAGATCCTGTTTTCTCTCTTTAGGATCTCTCCATACTTCCACAGTGACAGGTGAAAACTGGGTGCTACTCCATGCTATCAAAGGCAGCTTTGCTGTGACTGACCGGAGCAGCATTACCCCGTCTGGTGCTGTGTGAGGGATGTGAGAGACAGCACTCAATTCATTTAGCAAAAGCATTTAATGGTGAAGTGCTACCTACCAATGATTTTTCACTAAGGTGTTTTATTACCAGCACTGTCTGCTGCTGGCCAGGTCTCTGCAAGTTGCATTACTCTGCCTGTGCTGGTCACCCACCTCAGCTATGTCTGTCTGTCTGTCTGTTGATGACAGCTGACAGATCTCTCAGTACTTCTGGATGTTTCCTTGGGGTCACAGAAAGCTCCAGCTTCAGTATCTCCAAGTGTTTTCTGAAAGGGAATAGCGCAAGCAGCCTCCTCTGAACACACATAAGTAAAAGCCCCCTTCATCCCTCCCCAGCACTATTGCTTGCTGCTCTGGCACCCAGCCTGGGGAAGTGAACACTCACCCCACCCCAAATTCCCATCAGCTTGTCAGCTCTGCATAGGCAGGTGTGAAAGGGACCATGCTGAGCAAGGATGGAGCAGGAATGTGTCCATCACACATGGGTGCTGGGCTGGCTACAGTTTGCAAGCATAGTTTGCCCTGGGCACAGGACTGGGTGACAGGAGTTACCTCCCTGCCAGAAGTGTGGGTGGTAGAAAGAAGGAAGCTTGCAGGTTAACCCACAGAGGGGCTGGTGGCAGTATGGCTGCATTGAAGGCCTTTGCTCTGAGCTGCACATCCTGCCAGCAGGAGAGGCAAGAGATCTGCCCTCAGGGCACTGCTTTAAACCAGTTGACTCTAATGTGTATTGAATCCAGATAATATTATTCATGTTTAACTTGCTCTTTATGTCCATAAAAGCAAGCTAGACACATGGAAATTTCTCTAGTCACTCTAATGAATGCAGGGGCATCCACATGAGGGTTTGCATCAATAAACTGTAGAGTTCTGTCCATGTGCTGCAGCATGTGCCTTCCGGTCATTCAGACATCTTTGTCTTAAGGCTTTTCTGGGCCAGCATCATGAACACTCTACAGAGGAGGAAGGTTTTTCCTTTGTAGAACTCTATTCATATTTCCACACATTGCTGGTAGAAATCCATATATCTCCCAGTATTAATGGCTTCATTTCAAACTACTTCCTTTTTAGCAGCAAAGAAAATCAATGAAAGATGCCCATTTGATATGATTATATATAATAATGATGTATAATTACTGACTGACCCAGTTCCCACTTGCTGAGGCCGCACAGCCTTAGTAATATGAGTATCCATAGAGTTAAGTTGATCTTAAGGTGCCCTCCAACCCAAATCATTCTATGACTTCCAGGGCAGTGTAACTGTGTCCACCTGCCTTGGCCACATGTTGAGGTTTGCCTCCTAGGTCTGCTCCTGTATATTGTCCAACTGAGGAACTCGCTGCTGGTTCAACTAAATTTCTTGCCAGTGCTTTGGAAAGCCTCTACTGTTGTCCAGCTTGAACTCAAAGTTGTTTTCTCAGATGATGCCACCCTTTTTCTCCATCCAAAAAACTTTTCTGCTGGATGAAGGACCTCCAGTTTCTCCTCAGGCTCTCATTTGAGTTTCTGCTCAGGTTTTTTTGTTGTTTTGGTTTTTCCTGGCTGCTCAATTAGACTCCAAGCCTTCCTGCAATTCAATGATCTGGGAATCCAGGTCACTATTTCTGTCAGAACTGCTTCTTCCTCCACCCTCACTGAGCTGCCTACAGCTCTTCTTCCTTCCTGGGCAGACCTCTATGTTCCTCATGCTGTGCCTGCAGATGCAGTACCTGCGCCGTGCGCCCTGTCTCCACCTCCTGTCACGGTTTCCCTCCTTGAATTACAGACAACAGCCATGAGCTGAGATTCAGTCATGAGCCAAGGTTCAGTCGTACAATTCTTGCTAGAAAGTTTTCTTTGCTGCCTGCAGTTCATGAGATTGAATTTTCCATGGCCCTCCAGGTCACTGGGACCCTGGGCTGCCTGGGAGATGGGAGCCATGTGAACTCTTTGGGACAACAGAGTGCAACCCAGCAAGCAGGACCCATCCCATCACCTCAGCCAGGGAGCAGGGCAGGCCAGGAGGCACCAGGGGCAGCCCCAGCTCCCACTGTCAGTCACCTTCTTGGGAATGGGACTGGGCCACGATGTCAGCCCACAAGGCTGGGCTATCACTGTGACCACAAGTGGAGGCTTTGTAGACCAGTGAGACCACTCCCCATCCTGCATCCTCCACCATGGGAGGAAGGCTTCTGCAACCTCAGCACCTTTCCTGGATCCCTAAAGTAACAGCAGCTGTTGCTGCTGCAGGTGGGGCCACAACCAGGCTTGTCTCCTGCTGGTCCTGGCTTGCTGCTTCCAGCAAGGACTGACTGCCCAGGATAGGCAGAGCCTTCTGCTGCCCAAAGCCCTGCCCATTGCCAGCCTGGCTCTACTCTGCCAGGGTCATGACACCTCAGCCCCCCTTGCTCTCCTGCCTGTGGTTACCCAGCTGCTTGCAAGGCCCACATCTTTCACTCCACAGACCTCCCCAGCTCCACAGCTGTGACAGCCCATCCTGGCACATCCTTCCTGCAGCCACAGGAAGCGTCCCAGGCACATGGCATGAGGAAGCACTGGAAGGGCTGCCTACTCCCAAACACAAGCTTTTCAGTGCTTTGTAAGTCCCTAACATGCTGTTCTTCAGCGTCATGCCCTCCACCCCAAGACAGCTTCAAGTATTCCCAGCAGTCCTCCCTTTGGTGGTGCCCATAGCAGAGCCTTGCAAGCCACTGTCAGCATGACAGCTGTGTCCCATTGCAGCATCTACACTGCACCGGGGCAGCTGCTGGCAGCTACAGAAGAACCTTCTCACTTCTAACCTCTCCACATTTCCAAGGGAAGGAAGAACCTTACCTCTGGCAATTCATCTATTGGCTGCTGCATGATAAAAGCCAGTTCCTAGAGAAGTCTGCTCCACAAGCCTATCCATGCTGAGATTCCCATTAATAATTACTCAGTCTGTCAGTCAGGCTTGTGGGTTATTATTTTTTTTTACCTACGGAATGTTTCTGTGTATTTCTTATTTCTCTCTGGTTTTAATGCGATAGCACAAGCAGGCTGCACAGTGAACAAGTGAAATTGCAAGTTCAAACTTGTACAGAAACCACTGACAGGCTCTGTATTTTATAATTTGAAGGTATTTATAATTCAGCAGGAAGCTTTCAAAGTGCATACGTATATACATACAATCTCGTTTTTCTTTGATTTAATATTTTGCCTGCTTTTCAGAGAAAGTAGCTGCTTATCACACACCTGAACCATTACAATTTTTAAAGAACTGGAAACCAGAAATTATTTGCATTTTTTTTCTTTTTTTCTACTTGCCTGTTCAAGTTACATTCCAAGGATTCTGTTATAAATTCTGTCTTCTATTCTTTAACAACTTCTGGACAGCTCTTCTGCTCCTGCTGCATTATCTGTATCCCCTTATTGATGCCTGGAGTCCAAGTCTCTCTGGATAATCCAAAGTCACTGTAAAATAGTTCTGACCTCCGTTCTTTAATCACATTCAAGGCATATGACTGTTTTCTATAGATGTAGATAATTGCGCAGTGCTGGCACTGCTAGCAAACCCTTCGCTGTGCCATGAGCAAATCCAGTACCAGGGGTGAATGGAAGGGTATGGCAATATAAGTCTAAAAACCTCTACAGCTTCCTGTATTCCAGTTCCCAGAGTAAGACAGAGAAGCTGGTAGATTCTGGGATTGCCTGGAACACTTGGGTCAATTAAAGAGCCTGTGCCTGAGGTCCAGCTGCCTCTGTGCTTGCCATTGCCCAAGGCACTTGTCACAAACCTGCAGGGAGACGAGGGAACAGCAGAGCTGTCCTGGACCACACTGACACCACAGGAGTGCCCTGTGGGCTGTGTGGCTGGTGGCTCTACACCCCAGCTCTGGAAGCCAGCTGGTTTCCAGGAACTGTAATCCTCATGCCACAATAGCTTCCATGTCAAGATTCCTGATCCTGTATGTCAGTCAGGAAGAGTTTCTCAGGAAATAAGTTTCCCCATGCTCAGCCCTCACTGCCTCTCCTCCTAACACACAGGACTGGAGCTCATCATGGGGAGCCTCACCAGCTGAGCTGGGCAAGCACCCCAGGAAAAGGGACTTGAAAGAAAACAAGAGGTTTCATTTCGTGGCCAAGGACACCTGCTTATCTCCACAGTGCCTGCAGAACACTGGTCCTTTTTTTTTTTTCCCTAAGAAACAAAACCAAACACAACACACCAAGAAAAACTTTGCTGTTGCTATTATAATCAGCAAGATAAAAAGAACAATTTACATCACAGGGCTACTGTAAGAATTGCTGATTTAGGCCTACTTTTCAGCCACGTTATTTAAGGAGTCTCTTTACCTCATGTTGCCAGCTCTTGGTACAGTGGTTCTGGGCAGTGGAACCACATCCCGATAGCCTGTGGGTAGCTGGTTCCTCCATTTTGGCCGAACACAAACCTCAGTGAAAGAAGGCAGCCTTTCTCCTGGCTGCAGTGCTCTCCCCGTCGATGGTAGACCTGCAGCACAGAACCTGTAACCTTAGACGGGCTTTCTGTCTGCTGGCTGTTGTCACCTTGGCTGTGCCTGGCATCCCTCTGTGGCATCCCCAGTCCATCCCCTGGCTTGAGGGCAGTCTGGGAGTCCCAACTGATAGCACCGGCTACCAGCAAGAGGCAGGAGGTCTGTGTAAGCACAGCTCTCCCAGGAAACTGCCCTAAACATTAAGGTAACAGAAATCTAGTCTCATAAAAAAAAGATATGGCTCCTGAGTGCTAGGGAATATTTATGTCTCTTGTCTCAAAAAGAAAACAAAACAAAAGGAAAATTGGAAAGAAAGAAAGAAAGAAAAGAAAGAGAGAGAAAGAAAGAAAGAGGGAACCCTCAGCTGCAACACAACATGTGCAATGACCCCAACATCCTAGTGCTCCAGGGCTGGGGTGGACTCTTGCTAACTGGGTGGCATCACAGATCTTCCAGGGGAAGCAGCTATGGTTTTAATCCTGACATCCACCACTCAAATCTGTAATTAGGCAGAGTGCTTTTTTGGAGCTGTCTCTATATCTGTAGTAAGGCTGCTCAAAGTGTGTAATTACTCAGACCCAACCATCCCACAGGTGGCAAGCAAAGGGCAGCCATGGCAACCTCCTTACAGCCATATTCCCCACAGCACAGGCAGGTGGGGAATGCAGGCACCCAGGATGCAGACTTGGGTGCTCCCAGGGACTGGGGACATTGCTGGCACCATGCTCTGGGTCCTGGTGGCAGCTTCCATTCCACGGTGGGTGAGTCTGATGTGCTTTGCCATTGCATTACTGAGTACTGTGCCCGCTGTGTTGTCCTGCTGGTGCCTAGTCTGAAAGATGCCTTATTGTGCTGAGTCCAGCTACAGCTTGAGAGGAGCAAGAAAAATGCCACTTGACAGATGTTTTTCTCCCAACTTCTTCCCAGTTTCTTGGATCCTCTCTCTGTTTTCAGACTCACATGTGCTGAAGTAATTTGCAGCCGTCTAGGTTTTGCATTGCCACTAAGTCCATTAGTTCATGGATTTTTTTCTTCTCCATGGAGTTCCTGCAGTTGCTGATGTCTTGCCAGTTAATTTCTCATGTATTTCCTTTCAAATCTGAATTGAATTAGTGAGCGTACTTAATGAGGCACAGTAGGTAGAAAAAAGGCAGATAAAAGCTGACACAGACCAGATGCCTCTTTCAGCCACTGCCACACTGATAGAGAGTGTGGGTAAATGTCAGGTGAATGAGAGAAACCAGGATATAGACAAACAACTTGCAACGATTTGATCATCAGCTGCTTACATAGGGGTTTCAAAAATTCCCTGCCCTCAGGGCATCAGTGTTTCTCTGAACTTCCCAAGTATTGTGCAGTTGAAGGAAGACATTGAGAAGGGGTTCATTTGCATTGGAAAAATGTTGAATACTGTGGGAACAAATGGTTGAAAGCAGATCAATAGAAAAGACAATCCTAAGGGAGCGCAGCACATGAACAACAACAGAAAAAATAACCAAACCCCTCACTCACAAGGTCTCCCTTCATCTCCTCAGTAGGATGCCCTGCCCATCCTTGAGATTGCTCATTCTCAGTGACATGCACCTTCATTAGTTAGCAGCTGCCAGCACTGCAGCACACACCACAGAGCATTCAGTGCCCAGGAGAGATTAACTCTCCCCATCAGCATCACCACAAACCTGTAACTATATCCTCCATCTTCTGCTCTAGCTTCCTACAGAAAGTCAAACAAAGATCAAACCCTTATATTGAAGGCAGCCAGCAGCAGGGATTAATGCAAGGCTGTGGGAAGGAACCTGTGAGTGGGAGGTGGGATCCACAGATGCGGGAAGAGAGTGCCCAGCAGCAGGAATATAGGACACATCCCTACAGAGTAGGATGGAGAGCCAGAGATTATTCTGAGAGGACAGCTACACCCTCCACAAAAACATCCATCAGGCCCAAAGAGTCCTGTTTGTATGGACTGCATATGCCATTCAGGGCAGAGAGCTGGGTACCCAGCTTGAGGGAAGCCATTTGAGCACAGCACTGATCCTGCCCTACACCTGCCTTTGGCCTTCTCATTTACTCTGCACCAACACAGCTGGTCCTACGGCCTGCTCAAGTAAGCAACACCATGGCCCTTAGCACCTTTAGTGCAAAGTCCCTCATTCTTTGTAAGTCCTATTGTAAAATATACAGGAAGGAAGATGTGTGCACAAATCACACACATGGTAGAAACACAGATCTTTAAATCCTTCTCTTTCTTGCTTCTAAGGCTCAAGGTCCTGCATACATTTAAAATATATGCAAACAAATAAATATATGTATTTTTCTCCCAGGTGCTGTTTTCCCTGAGCTGTGTACTGAAGCAAGGGCTTGGGTGGGCATGGCTCCCTTAGTGTTGCCTGTGTGCTGCCCAGAGGGGAACCCAGGGCTGCCAAAGTCAAGCAAGTGGTGACAGCCATCCAACTGCCCACCTGCTGGGTGTAAACCAAAACCCTGTCCTGCACTGCCAGGCCACCAGCCTGCCTGGACCTCTCCGACACACTCAACTGCATTTTTAAATTATTATAGAAGGAGAATAAATCTCAAGATGAATGTACTGCCCACACCTTCTCTGCATCCTCCTCTTCCCAGCCGTGTTCAAAGGCACTGTGAAATGGTTTGTAGGCTTCTGTGAATGTAGATGTTCATCAAAAATGTCACCTTCACCAAGCAGTTTCAGCTTGTTCCAGGGCTTCCTCATAGAAACTCCCACAGTGAATGGCTCCCCTGGGACCAGCTCTGCTGACTGCAGTGGAAGAGGATTAAAGACCTCTCCCTTTCTTTATTTCTTTGAATCTTCGTTAAAGTGATGTGAAATTATGTTGGAAGAACTGAGGGTATTGGCTTTTAATGACAAGAAATAAGTCATGAAGTATTTGTTCACAGAGTTTTAGCTTGTGTGTTTATTCTTCAACTCTCCAAATTTTCAATATCCCTCGATAGTCTCCCAGGGTGAGCAGAGCCTACAGTCAAATGCTTGTTGAAGAAGTGAAAATACAAAATTTTTAACATAAGTGGTTTTATCACTTCTGTTTGCCAGATATTTTATTAAGTGTTAGGAAAATAAGCAAATTAAACTTCCCACTGGTTTTATTATAAATAGATCAGGCACTTGAAGCCCTGCAGTTGTTTGCAATTTGTTTCACAGAAAATAATCTGCCTTTCAATTCTGATGTTCTTCTGCATAGTAACAGAGGAGGAAGGTACAACCCTTTAGTCCTGATTTGTAGCTTGTTTTTTAGATCCACCTTCTTCCTTCTACATAAGTCTCTTGTGGCAACTGAGAGAGATTTCTCCCTCTCTGTGCATGAAGGTGGAGAGTTGCATGATATGTCTCCAACAGCTTTTGGAGGAGAAGCCGCCCCTCTGGCCAACCCCTCCTCTAGCAGCCACCTGTGCCCATGGTCCCTCCAGGCATCATTTCATCACTGTGCTATTTCTGGCCTCATCTGAGGTGAGATTCCTACAAACACCACGTCCCGCAGGCTTTGCAGGACGCTTCTCTTTCCAGCTCAATGGCGGAGGAAAGATGATGCTTTCAATCCCCTTTGACTGCAGGCTCTCTCATAGTCCCCCCGGGAGGTAAACAGCAGAGACTGTTAACAGAGGATCCAAATGTGAAAGGGCTGCAGAAGGCAAGTCGAAGTGAGGCATTCACCAAATGAGCCATTATAGTCCTGCCTGAAAAACTGGTTTTGTAGAAAATAGAAGTCAAAAGTAGGAAGAAGAACTACGTAGGCAAGCACTTAGAAACAGTCAGAGAAATACAGTATTTCCTCATTTTACCTGTTGCTCGCTTTTTTGTTATCAGCCCATGAATACTGCATTCCCATTAGGGTGATGTAATATCAGGCTGCTGTTATGGCATAGTTTTTTGGGCACCCTGATTTGGTGAGAATTTGAGCTACTGCTTACGTACCCTGCTCATAAGAGAATTTCCTGGCTAGCTGAGGTACTTCCTTTGCTTTTTAACAACAGCAAAAACTTCCCATTCCCTGGGGGAGGTACATTGACTGGAGGTAGCAAGGTTACCATGCCCTGGGAGGGTCCCAGCAGGCTCCCACTCTGCACCCCTCTAGCCTTGCTTGTGAATGTGCCAAAGCCCAGGGTGGGTGGCAGAAGACACTGGGAAATGAAGGAGTCAGAAATAAAGTTAGGCAGAGGAAGTTCAAAAATAGATGACCTTTTCCTGTAAGTCTGGGTTATTTATTTAATTTGTTGTTGTTGGTTTTGGAACTTTTTTTTTCCCCTCAATGATAGGGAAACAAGGAGAGGGAGAAGCTTTGAGAAACAGGCAAAGGAACAAAAGAATCTTTCAAAGTAAATGGAGGGGGAAAAGAGAAAGATTAAAGAGGAATGATATCAAGGATAAGAGCTTCTTCTAGATACTGATCAGATTTTAATTCTGAAGAAAGAACAGAAACCCAGACATCTGGAAAACTTCCTTCCTCTTCTACCCAGTCTTTCAGCACTGCCATTTGCAGCTGGGTTCCTGTAGCCCTTCCTGGTGCACACGCCAGGGCTGAGGTTGATGTGATCCCCACAGGTAGGCAGGGACATCCTAAGGGGTAGGACCTGGGCTCCCTGCCCCCCAGAAAACCACACAGTCCTGCTGCCTTGGATGCATTCAATGTCCTATTCTGCTTTCCCTGATCCCACCAGCTGCTGCCCTCCTACCCCATGAGATCTAGCCACAACTCCACAGCTCCATGGGGCAGTGAAGAGCTGGACATAGACAGGATTTTAACAGCAGAAGAGAAGGGGAGGGGAAGCACATCAAAACCAAGCAAACCAAACTGGTGTCTCACTGACAAAGGATACATCTACACTGCCAAGGACTCCTGCAGTGCTGGGTCACCTCCTGTCTGTACTTACTTCACTGATTGGTAACTTCACTCAGCTGCAAAACCCCTGGAGAGACTTGGTATGTCAGAATAATTACTATCTGGTGTATATGTAACTGTCAGCGGACCAAATTGCATCTGTGTCACCTGAAAAGTACAAAACCCCCGTGCAAACACTGCTGGCTGAATACACCCCTGCATTACTCCCACAGAGCTGTCAGAAAGATTTTCAGGGAAGTTTGCTGAGATGCAGAGCACTAACAGGCTATTTTATTAGTGGATTTCACCTGAGGATCTCAGAGTATTTTACATCACCTCTTGTCAGCTTGACAAACTCGTTTAAATGCTCCACCCATGCCAAAGATGAGATGGAGATGGCAGCGAGTCACAGGGTGGATGTTTGCAGGGCAGCAAGTGAGAGGCTGGGTACCAGCTCTGACTTCCATGCATAGCTTGAGCCCTGGCAGGGTCTGTCCTGGGAAGCCCTCCTGGCTTGAGTGTCCCACACTTGGGACCAGGCAGCTCCTCTCCTGGGGCAATGGCTGGCATCATGCTCAGTGTGTTTAGTGAGTTAATTAGCAAGGGAAAGAGAGAAGCTTCTCCAACCCTGTGCCCAGCAGAATCTGCAATGAGTTCTACTTTTTCTCCACAGAAAAGGTCATAATCCAGAGAGGGACCATTACCCGTCCCCTGCTGCACAAGCCAGTGCTGTGTGAGGGCTGAGGCCTCTCAGCTCCTGCTGTCTCCAACAGCAGCACTGCTCAGCGTGCTCCTTGCCTCAGCCCCTGCCCCTCACCCTTGTAAGATGTTCTTTGGTGTGTTCCCAGTTTCCGCTGGCCTCTGTAATATTCTGCTGCCTGTCAGTGACACTGGAAGAGGCCCACACCCTGAGGTCTCACCTCTCTTATTCACAGCCATAAAAGGGAAAGCAAAATGTTTAAATCTGAATGCTTTGAAGTTTTGTAGGATAAACAAACTTCTTCATGTAGATTGCAATGGGGAAAAAATTCACAGAATCTCCATAAGACGTAATAAATCTGGCATCTATTGCATTATCTGTGCATCCACGGCAAATAATACATTAAAGACCTGAAAACAAAGTGCTTGGGGACACCATGTAACTGAAAAACAGGGAATCGGTCTTGCTGTCTTGGAAGGCAACCAAAGCATCCAAGGCACATGTAAAGATGGGATCAAAACCCATTGAGAGAGCTGCAGGCCTAGTAGAAGCATGACGTTAATGGAATTCACTTTAAAGGCTCCTAAACTTGTAACATTTCTTATATAATGAGAGATGTTCTCATGCATGATGCCCTTGGAGGCCTGAAGTGACTGTAAACATGTACTTACAAAGTGTTATGGGCCATCTATGCTGTAGAGAAAAAGGGTGTGAAAAATGGAAATGCATTTGGGGTGGAGGCAGCTTTGGGCCATTTGTTTGTACTCTGTCTGAATTCCTTGTTGGCCTTGTTTCTAAATCATCATTATCACAGATCCCCAACAGCTGAGTGATCTCCAATAGAAAAATGTCAAGGCTGCCAATGTGTAAGGAAAACATGTGCATACATCAGGCAGATCTCTCAGGCATAACTTCTTCTAAACAAGCACTGGATGAAACGACAGCTCAAATGGATGGATTTCAATGTGTTTTCCAGCCACTTCTTAAAACTTTCTTGGAAAGCTGGTTAAATGAGATTTAGATAAGGCTAAGGCTCGACCGTGCTGCTGTCAAGGGAAAACATCCACACACATATTATTAATGATTGACTTGGGGAGACATTTCTCACTGTTATTTGGATAGTGTCTCAGCACATACCAAAATCCTGACAATTTTTCAGCTGGCCTGTGCTGTATAGAGGGTTATACTCAACTGCTGGGATCAAGCAGCCCTGAACATCCAGGGATGGTGGTATCTGACCGTAAGTAATTCAGGTAGGGATCTTCTCACCTCCTTTTAGCTGCTTGGGATTGAGCATCACAGGGTTGTTATTGTTCACCTTCCACCTCCAGCCAAAGGATGCAGAAAGGAGCTGAAGGAGGAGTAAACAGCCTGTGCCGCATGAGGGGTCTGAGGAAGAGGTACCTAACTGTACCACTAAACATCCTACCCCTGGAGCCTACTGATTAGCTCAGTCAGGAATTATTTCTCTTCCTCTAATCCCTGTTTAAAATATCCTGGGCCAAAGACCAAGACAGACAGAACCAGTTAGTCATGGATTCAATCCCTTTTATGGGCCATTCACTCAATGGTCCTTGGAGGTCCCTTCCAATTCAGAATGTTCTGTGGTTCCGTGGTTCCTGGCAGGACTGATCACACCTGCAGGATGGAGAGGAGAGCTATCAGTGCCACTGGGCGCACCTCAACTGGCCTCACCTGCCCTCTGCCACATGTTTTACTTTCTGGTGTTTTAGAGCTTGTTCCCTCTCTGGAAGAGATGACACATGGGGACCCCTTGGTTCCCTGTGCTCCAGTCTTGGGGTCCCAGGAGCTTGAGGGGAAGACCATTTTTGGGAAACTCACCACTTCAGTTATCTACCGGCCCACTAAAGAAATCTTTTTTTTTTTTTTTTTTCCCTGGACCCCCCCTCCTCCAATAAATATTATGCAAGACCTGGGACACAGATAATCAGGTCTCAAAACTGCAAATTTTGGGCAGCCACATTTTTCATGTTTAGGTGTAACTTCCTTCAGAGTGTGTGATTTACCTCCTGCCCCCTTATGAATGAGGACTCTTGAAGCCTACTTACTGGGAATTGGAGCAGCGAAGCTGGGGGGAAAAAAAGACATTTAAGTAAACAAAGGCTTTTTTTTATTTTTAATGAAAGCCCCAAGTGTCGTAGTGGCAAACCTGGTGCTAGTGGGCGGCAGTGGGAGCCTGGCTGCCAGTGAGGGTGCTGCAGTCACCCTGTCCCCCGCCCTTGTCCGGGGTCAGTGGGGTCAGAGGGTGGCCGTGGCCTTCGTGGCGGACGGTCCCTGGTGCGGCTCTCAGCGCGGGCGGGAATGCAGCAGAAAAGGAGGCTTGTGGCGGTGGCGGCTGCTCCCTGCATTGCCATGGCAACACATCTGCTTCCTCCATTTCCCGTTCCCTGCCACGGGACAGCACCGGCCCTGCCGGCGTCAACACGAGCCCAGGAGAAATCCAAGTTCCAACAAGACACCTTTTCACTGGACCCTCGCTCCCCAGGTCACAGCCCCCTCTTCAATGACTGTAAAAACCTTTACTCTCTTTCAAAGAATTTGCCTTCCTGCTGCAGCCCTGAGCCCTCACAGCATCAGGGCCAGCAGCACCCCAGCACCCCTCTCTGCCCTGGATATCGTCAGGATGCAGGAGCCCTTTGCCTCATCACCTTACCTTTTTCCAGATCTGCAAGCTTATATTTGCCTTGATAAGCACCGAATTTTCCTTTCAGGTAATTTTTGTGAGATTTATGGCAAACTTCCACTTGCAGCAGCTGCAAGCTCAAGCTCCTTTTGATGCACAAGTTGGTCATTCACCAGGTCTCAGACTCATTTCCCTGAAGAAGACACCCACAAGTACTTGGGTGCTCCCAGGAGAGCGTGGATTACAGTACTAAGAAAAGCGTCCCACAGTTCTGGAGGAGCTGTGAACAGCACAAGTATTGTGGCAGAGCTGGACCATTGATGCTCAAAGTGTCTGGATGCTGGCACCGGCTGGGATGAGCCCCTTGTGCAGCTACCTTCTGATATTGGGCACAACCAGCAGGTTGGAAGCAGCACCTCTCTGCTGTCACAACCTCAGCAGAAATATTTGCTGGCAAAGGCAAAGCATGTGCTCGGCAGTTCCTCCAGCAGTTTATCAGGGCATCCATGCCAAGCCCCTGGGAAGGGCTGCCTGGGCAGGAGGAACCAGCACGACCTGCTTGGCCAATCCAGAGCTGAACCAGCAGTACTACTTGGTTGCTCTTCCACTGGGCAAGTGCCAGGCCTTGCAAAGCCATTTCCACCAGCTTTTTTCTTCTATTCTACTAATTCATGCCCCTGATAAGCTCTCCGATTTGAAAAAAATGTCCAGGTCCTTGACTTTGCAGCAGCTTTTCAGCTCATTGTAGCAACAGGGGTAACCCCCTCCCCAAGATTAGGCCGTGTTTTCAAGAAGCATTGTTAACCACCAGCTGGGAGCACAACTGTAATGGTATTCATTTACCATGTCTTACCCTGCTCAGGGTCCATGCATGGGTTCTGATGAACTGGTGGCGACAGCGAGATGGGTCAGTGTTCCCAAAATGGCAGAGGTTGCCCACTGACACCTTGCAGCCAGGATGTAACAATGGATTTCTTAGATTTAAAGGAAGTAATAGATTTTGTCCCTTCAAGGCTAGCCAGTCTTCCACTCAGCACATCCAGCACAGCGCTGCTGCAGTCAAGTGGGCAAACAAACTGCCCTGTGGGTAGCATCACCTTCAAAACACAGCAGAGAGGTGCAGTCTGCTACTTCCAGCTGTCTTGTACCCAACCACAGTGAGCTTGTCCCTCTCACTCTCCACCCCTGCACTATAGAGCATCACATGCCTTGGGAGAGGGCCAGACGGGGTAAATGAGGTTGCAGATCTCCCCAGCACTGATCCTGCCTGCATTTGCTCCTCCATTTTAGCTTCCCAAAGTTACTCTTTGCTGAGGGTATTACTTTGCTCTGTGGTTTTGTTTGCAGCGTGTTCTGAACTTGTAAAAATCTCATCTAGCTACTAGCTGTAATCAACTACTTGCTCCTAAGGGTAACCTTGTGACTGTGCTCAAGTCCTGTGCTTCTTTAACTACTTTCTTCTCTCTGCTCACAGGAAGGAAACAGGATGCCTGAGCTTTGCCAAAATATTTTACTAAATAAATAGAACTGCAGGCAGTCTCCACAAGCCAGTCTAACAGTGCCACATGACCCCAATTGGCAAGAGACAGGGGTTATATTTAAATTCAATTTTAATTCAGAAAAATATCAACACTTATTTACCACAGTCCATAAAATTCATGTGACAAAATTCCTCCAAGAGGCAGATTAGTAGCAGATCTTACTCTAGCAACGTAAAAGCACAACAAATCAAGTCAGACCATGTTCTGGAGTATCACACCAAGCTGGTAGCAAGTGACTCCTTGCTGCAATCTCTGCATGCTCTGGAGCTCTTGGTGCATCTGGAAGTCCTAAATTCCCTTGACACCTCTGTCTGGTTCCTGGGGGACGTTTCTGTTATCTGAAGTAGCTCAGGGTCTGCCTTTAGTATAAACTGTAGTTTATTACATATACTTTAGTGTATTGCAGCACTGTAAAGGGTCAGACCTGTCCCATTTGGCCCACTGACATAGGTTTTGAAGGAAGCACCATCTTGCCATTACCATTCTCAGTGTCCATGCCATTGCCACCTTGCCACATAAAGGATGCTGCTGGATGTGTTTCCCATACCCCTTCCTTTAGGGGCATCTTCATAAGCCTTGGCAGTAGAGGAGAGGATGGGCTGTTAAAATCATGCTTGATAGGAAATGGTTCAAGCTTGCCTGCAATGTAGGTGTTTTATTCCACACCCCGGGATCACACATTTTGCCAGTGCTGCCCATGGTGGTACCTGGGAATCTGGCCCTGGCCAAAAGCCACCAAACCCCACCACCCATGATTGTTACTCTCTTTGTATCGTTGAAAGCACAATCTCTGGACACACTCGGTCTCTCCCCGGCCTGGGACAAGTAGGGGAAGCCCTGTTCTGAAAACCAGATCCCCTTCAGAGGCCTGTCCACCTGCAGACAATCCATGTGCGAGGACCCAGCGTGGCCCCACAGACCACCATGAGCAGCCTGACAGTTTACCTGCCCGAGCCAAAGCCATCAGCCACATCCCAGTCACAACACGGCCTCATTTGTACCGAGAGTGATAAAAACAACTTCACTGACACCACAAGCTCCTTCGAATGTGTGCCTGAAGCCAGAGGACTGGAAGTGAGGTCCTCATGCTGGCCTGGACTTCCTTATGTGGAAGCTCTGGAGCCATTGCCATCCACAGCACATCTGCCAACCTCAGGTCCTCCCATGACACGCCAGTCCTCTCGATCCCAGAGGGAACAGGGCAGGTCCAGCCCAGACTTGTCCATCAGGTCCTCTGCACCCTGAGGAGCCTCTGAGCCTGGTGTGCACTAGCACTTGTGGGTTGACGTGGGCCTGCAGAGAGCTGCTGTACTGAGCTGCCCTGGCAGGGCTTATCCAAAGGCAAAGCCAACACAGCCTGCTATGCTTACCTCTCCCCTCCCTCCACTGTGTCTACAAGGACCAGAGAGGAGTATTTCTTGCTCCATTTTGGCAGGACCGTGCTGTCTCAGTAAAAAACCCGAAAACTGAAACACATTATTGCTCACAACTTGAGAGACATGATGAAAATGCCCCATACCAAATGCAGGCGGCCCAGCTGCCTTTGGAGTGATCTCCAAGTCTCATCAGGAGATTTATAGGGGAGTATGTCAGATGCAAGGACCAACAGCATCATTTCCCTTGGCAATGCAGGCATGCAGTGGGGGGAGGAAGGAGCCCCCCCAGCCCTGGCTGCAGGCTGGCAGGGCTCCCAGCATCCCCCTCGAGCCCTGGCAGACTACAGGGACCGGAGCGGGGGAGCTGCTCCAGCAGGGCTGGCTTCTTTCCTGGCCGTTTTGCTGGCTGTCAGAGTGAGGGGATGGAAGGAGATGCACAGGAAGTGAGACTGTGCGACTGTAAATCCTGTCAAGTATAACAATGTTTTTTCAAACACTTTGCTGATTTCCCTCCCAAGGGACCAAACCCAAAGTTTGATCTTTAGGTAACCCAGAAACAAACTATTTCCCAAACAAATAATCACATTGCAGTCTGACATGGTCATTATTACAAAAGAGCATTTTATTTCCATTTTTTTCTGGGTGTACTATATTGCGATGTAACACTACGCAGGTCTCTTCTCATACTAAGATTCTTGCTACAGAATTAAGAAGTTTGTCCATTTGGTCAAATTTCAAAGTTTTTCCTTGGCATTCTTACAGGACTCATCACCACCATCGCACATGAAATACTGAAGTGCCAGAAATGTGATATGAGACTTGGAACAGGTGCTTTCCAATCAGAATTTGCAAAAGTTGTTGGGCTGGCTGGATGCATGAGGTCAGCACAAATGTCCATCCTAATTCTGACAAAGGGGGAGATGCACATCTCAGCAAGTAGATTTGCTTTTCAGGCTTAATGTACTATTAAGGTTGTCTTCTTACTTTTGATGCAATCTTTGTCATCTCTGCTTCCATTACCAAGGAAGATTTTTATTATTTTTGAGCAATAGTGAAAAAACACTTTGCTTAAATTCTGGAATTGTCATATTTGTTAGGCACCTGAATAAAGTAAATAGTTATATAAACTCTTTGCATATATACAAACCATGCCTAAAGTATTATCCACAAAATGTCCATCCATTCTAAGTCAAATACTATCAGTCACAGAAAAGTCTAGTATGAATTGTATGTGACTATACATATGAGCAGTACATGATTCACTGAGTAAATATGGCACTTTTACATATTTTCCTGGATGTCATACAGAATTAGGAAACAATCTTCTCTCAGCTGACACATTTCTGAAATACTGCAATATGGGTTTGGAAAATACTCCCCAGATTAGACAGTAAGAAGTTTAGAAAAGTCAACAGTGCAGCTACCTGAGTTTGTTTCATTAAGAAATTAACAGTAATGTTATATTTCATCATTCACTGCGAGCCTGAGGGTTGTCTACTCACAAAAGCCAAGCTGCCTAATGCTGCTATAGATAAAACAGCACAGCTCTCCAAGCACGTGGCTCAGCAAGATGATGAACTGACCTAGCATCTCCAAAGAGGCTTATCCCACTTTCTCTTTGTCCAGACCCCAGCTGCAGAGTCCTGTCTTCTTGTTACTCCCACCCTAGCCGCCGTCCAATCCTTTGGAGAGCCGATCCAGCAGAAAATTAGTCCCTTTTTTAAACTGGTATAGTTTTCTGCTGGTTTAAAAAGTTGACTTGTCCTGTGGAGGGATCAGACCAGCACCAGACCTGTAAAGGTACAGGAGAAGCAGCAGGAATGTGTTGGCAGGAATAGGGAACATGGGAGGAGGAGGGAACTGCCCCTTTTTTGTGGCAGGGAGCTGTTAGACTGAGGAAGCTGTCTCAGCAGACCAAACCCTTGGAGAAGATACAGTTATTAGCGCGAAAGTGCTTAGACCGGTATAGTTTATTCCTATCAAGGTGAATAAAGATATGCCAGCACAAGGCACTTTATACTCATGTAACTGTGTCCACATGAGGGGTTGCACTGGTATAAATATAATCAGCAATAAACAAAACTCCCATATCCCCTAAGTGATGTATTTACAACAATGTCATAGAACAAGTCTCCAGCCTTCAGTTATGAGGTGTTCATAACTTCCATTCAGAAAACAGACCACAAACTACACATGAAACAACATTAGACACAAAATAAATTAGGGATTTAAAATGCTACATCTAGGAATATAAAGACCTTTTTAAAAACTTTAAATGTAATCCCATATTTCAAATGTAACTAAGAGAATTATACAGCTCCACCAATTACTTGGACATTTCAAACAGTTTACATTCATCAGGGACAACAGCACTTTGGTTTACATAATTAGGTTAATATGAGCAATGAAACGTTTCTCTCCCTCCCATTACATCAAAGTGAAATACATTTAGAATATATATATACTGCCAAGCTGTTCCATTAAGTGCATTCCACACGAGTAAGAGTAGCTCTCGCAATAGTGACAGCATCAGTTATAGGTCTTCCAACAGAACTAAATCCAACCCCTTTAAAAAAGCTTGACTTGATTCCTTCATGCCTGACCCATTTTTGATTAATCACATGGATCTTCTCCAGAACATATCCAAGCACAAAAAGTAAGCCTGACTTGGTACTGTGGCAAGCCCACATATCAGATTGCACAGCACACCCTGGATGAATGAGGAAATTCTCATCGTGGTTTGTCTCCCCACCTTTGTAAGTCAGACTCTTAAAACAACAGCAAGCTTTTGTACCAAGCTCAAGAACTCAGACTGACTGTAGCTCAAGACACGCAATGGCAATTAGAAAACATTAAGAGCAACCAATCTGACAACTGTCAATTACTTTACATAACTTTTAAACAATGAGCAACTCAACCTCTGCGATTTATGAACGACATTGCCTCCTAGAGAAACAAGTACTTATTCCTAGATATTCTTGCGAAACATTTATGCAGTGCCTGCATCTGACTGAAATATGTGTTTTTGTATAGAATGAAGAGATCTCCTCCCAGCAAAATATTTTACCATCATGTGGTTATTTTTGATTAGCTTAAATTAGCTTACAAGCAGCACATTCCTGTCAAACCTGACTAAAAGAAATCAAATGGCTGGATTAAATAAACAGCTGAACATGGCTTCAGAGGATAAAGTTCCCAACCTGATGCATAATCATCAGCGATTATTATATTATTTTAAAAAGCAGACTTCCAACTGTATGATTTCCAATTTAATTACTATCTGGAAGATGAAAACACAGCCTTCATCACTGTCCTTGGGTAGGCTGAGACTTGTGAGAAGTTAATATATTCATTTAATCTCATTTTTGCAAATCTGCAAATGTTCCTGTGCTGAGCTTGGTTTTATGATATCCAAGTTCAATTAAAGAGCATATTAGATACTATTTCCTTGTCAGAAGCTTTATAAATTAAACATGATTGCACTTTTTCTGGATCCCAGTCCCACAAGGTGCCAAGCAATCTGGTGGGGAAGTGAATTGAGGGGGGCAGAGGGCATTTCCTCTCTTTCAGGACTGGGTGTTTAGGGGAGGATGGGGTTTTTCAAGATAGTGTTTCATCTCGCTGGGTTGACATTTCCAAGACAGTGAGTTCATTCCGCCCCTTCCATTCAAGCTAGTAGGAATCAGGCAGCCACATCCCTTTGCACTGTTTGGAAAACCTTCAGCATGAGTCATTTTGGTGCTGATTCCTCTGTGAACTGTGACCTTACTCTTCCTGCACCAGAGAGGAAATTGCAGTCAGTGCCTCCAGCTCAGCTCAGTGTATGAATGGACCGCCAGACTGAACTTGCCAAAAGGCCCTGAAGGAGTTCTGCACACTCCCTCGCACCTATTAAAATATATAAAGAACCTTTTCTACTTGCTTTGACCATCTGAGAAAACCATGTAATAATACAAAAAGGATTGTCAACCCAGATTTGACCTAGTTGGATGCTGAACACCTTCTACTGCCACTGAAGAAGAAACAAGGCATTCAACACCTGCAGCACCACCTGTCGAAGACCATGTCCTAAGGGATTAACAATAACCAGGAAGACAATATAATCATCTATTACTAACTATGCAACCCAAAGCATACAGCTTAAACACAGTTTCCCTGGTGGGATTAGGGAAAGGGAAAAAAAAAAAATCAGCAGATAAACCCATTTACTTTTACCAGTAAAAATTAAGTTACAGATGCCCTTGTCCTCAGGGCAAAACAAAAATATCTTAAAACAGTGAAAAAATATGAGAAAAATTTATTTAAAAATATATGTACTCCTTACTCCAAATTTGTTTGTACAGAAAGGATTTGAAAAAGGAAAAAATAACGACAAACTAAATGCATATTCGGAGTATGCATTCTCTAGAGCGTATTTGGTAGAAGTGTTATTTTTGTAAAACTGAGCGAGAAGAAGTTATTCAGCTTTCATTTGCTCCCTGACATCAGAAGGCAACGTTTCAAACAAGGTGTCCTCTACAGTGAAACCAGTCCGCTTCAGAGCTCTACACTCACCGAGCTCAGGTGGGAGGATTTCAAAGTGATTGCCTTTAATATCTAAGTAGGAGAGGAACACCAGATTACCAATTTTAGGTGAAAGGACTGACAAGTTATTTTTCCCAATTTTCAGAGTCTTAAGTTTTTTGCAAAAGTATAGTTCATCTGGCACGCTCTCCACTTTGTTGCAAGTAATGGAAAAGTATTGTAAACTCTGCAGAACTCCTATTTCAGGTGGGATAAAGCGAATGTCATTGTAAGACAAATCCAAGTATCTGATTTTGTTGCATAGGAATAGGTGGGACGGAAGAACCTCTATTTTGTTATGGCTGAAGGAAAGCCGCTCTAGACTAGTGAGTTTCTTTATATGCTCTGGGATGTACGTTATACTGTTGTACCACAGCTTTAGAATGGTCAGTTTTCGCAGATGTTGAAAACTTACTATTTCTTCAATGGATTTGAGGTTGTTTTCCTTCAGATCCAACTCCTGAAGACTGAGGAGGCTGAAGACTGCATGAGGTATGCGCTCTAAATCACAATGGACCAATTCCAGCTGTGTCAGGTTGACCATCTTCTTCAAGTTGTTGAGCATCACTAACTTTGTGCCATCATTATGGATGCACAATTTTTGCAGGTGACTTGAAACATCGACTGCAGATTGTGGGATTTTGGACAAATTACTTTTTATGTAAAGAACTTTCAGGCTTTTAAGCTCCCGAAAAGACTCCAGTGTAATGTTTTTGGAAATATCGTGACTTAGGGAGCCAATTAAATGGAGCTCTTCCAAATTTCTGAGGCCATACATCCAATGTGGAAGTTCTCTGATGTCATCAAACTTGACGCTCAAGATCTTGAGATTCTCCTTCAGAAAAGCCAAGGCGGCACTGTGGATCTTCACAGAACACTGGTGCAATGAGAGCTCCTGCAGATTGTCCAGCTGTGCGATGGTTGCTGGTATCATCACATTATTAATTATTTCAAGTTTTAATGACTGCAGCTCAGTAATTTCAAAAACTGTGTCTGGCAGTCCAGAAAGCATGAAAAGCTGTAGCTCCAAATGGCTATGGGAGTTTGTCTGTAGCCTCTGTCGCAGTTTATCTGCAGTCCACTCATTGTTTAGGTTCAGCTGTTTCAGCTTATTTTCACTGACTTCAGACAGGAAGACGGCAAACCGCTTGGAGTAGAGAGGATCATACTGATCAATCATATGAAGCATAAAAGCGAAGTCATTCTTGACATCTGGGATATCATCAATTCCTGTCTCTTGCCGCACATATTCAAAAGAATATTCTTTCAGTGAACGGTAGAACAACCAGTACAGCGTATACAGGCATGTGAGGCCATAGATGCTTACAAAGCACAGGTAGCAGTAAGAAAGTTTAGAGAACAGATGTGCCATCGTGTGATTACAGCAAAAATTCTTGTATCCTGTCATGTCTTCAATATCAACATTACAGACTACTGTAAAATTGACTTCTGAGACAAGTGCTGTGTTGTAAGCAATAATAATAAGGAATTTAATTACCTTAAGTACAGTCTGGCGAACATACATGACATAGAGTATATCACCCTCCTCGACATGCAGCCTAAATTTCTTCACCTTTTCAAACAGTGCTTTGGCCTGTTCACCTTCTTTCTTATCTAATGCCCCAGGTGTTCCCTTATCCACAACTAACTTCTCAGGGATTGATTTTAAAGACTGTGTCTTGACCAAAGTGCCTTCAGTGCTTGGCTGAGTAGTATTAGACTTATTTATGTTGTTCTTCCTGTTATCTTTCTCTTCAGAGTCTTCCCCTGACACTTCGGATAAAGCTCTTGTTGTCCAGGGAGAATCAAAACATTTCCCAAGTATTGAAATGAAGTGTTCAATTTTGGAGCTCGATCCAGGGAATTTGAACCAAAAGTTACTACACAGCATGAAGACCAGTGTGTGTATAAGGACAAGGTAAGGGAAGTACTTGGCATACCAGTGCAGAGCCCGTTCATAACACACCTGATTTATAAAGCTGTATTGCTGAAGGTCCAAATCAGTCTTCAGTCCTTTCATTTCCACTGTAGCTGGAGGGGTGGATGGCTTCAGTGGTGGAAGGGGGGTTGTATCTGGGATTGTGTTAAACACATTTGAACTATTAGATTGGTTCTGGCAAGGCTGTAGGCGCTTTGGAAGGCATATTATCTTGTCTTGCATGACCTGAAACACACAAAAAGGTATCTTTTGAACTGATGTACAAACAATGGTGGCAGCACCTATGGGTAGCTGTCCTTGGAGTTCCTCCATCTGTCAGGCATTCCTCTCCACAGTCTGCTGCTTGGCCCCACAGGCTGTGCTATTATTATTAACTCTTGTTCCGTATGCCAAGAACTAGGTCACCCCTTTTTATCTATGGTTAGCTTTCCATAATTTGAATAAGAGCGCATTGAGACAATCCAGAGAACGGACAAGTGTGGGTAATGATTCCAGAAAAGACCAGAGATCTGCATTGCTCTGCCCAGAGACAGACTGTTATTGCCAGGTGTATTCACCCTGGCTACACGATGTTCTGAGACAGCTTAGGCTTGAAAGCAGCACAACTGCATTCATGTGGCCATACTCTCACACTGCGATGTCTTATCACACCAAAAAATGGCTGGACAAGGGGCTAATGTGGGCATATCTATGCTGGACAACTACTGAACTTCAGTCTTAATAAAGACAGGTAGGGATAATTCTTTGATGGCATTTGTATGTGCATGGACATAAATTTTATTCTGTTTCTCATACATATACAATAGAGTCCTCATAGAATCACAGAATGATCTGGGTTGGAAGGGACCTTAAAGACCATCTAGTTCCAACCCCCCTGCCAAGGGCAGGGACACCTTCCACTAGACCAGGTTGCTCAGAGCCCCACCCAAACTGGCCTTGGACACTTCCAGGGATGGGGTATCTCCAGCTTCTCTGGGAACTTTAACCTGTTCCAGTGCCCCAACACCCTCACAGTGAAGAATCTCTTCCTAATATCTAATCTAAACCTACCCTCTTCCAGTTAACAGTTATTACCCCTTGTCCCACCACTACATGCCCTTGTAAAAAACTCTTCTCTATGGGGGACTTTTGTAGGATGGACAACACACCCAGGGAGGAAAATGTAGCTCTGTCCTTGAGTCTGTCTATAAACAAAAAAACCGCGTATTTCCTAATTTGGGCTGGTCATCCATGTTGACAAATGGAGGTCAGAGCGCCTTACGGGACCAATCACCCTTGGTTTCATCTGGGATAACAGATCTGAGTTCAGTGCAAGGCTTTCTATAAATCTGAATTTACAATGTTAATCCATGTGATAACGAGCTCTGTTTCTTGCCTTGAATGACTAACTGGGACTGGCCCAAACTAAGAATGTGTGTGTAGTGTAGATGTATTCTTTGACATCGTGGTTGTTGAAAGCACTAAATATAGGGTATGCAACAAGAGCTACCAAAATCAGATCCTCCTTGGTGATCCACCCTGGTGCAGAGATACGCTGAGATAAGATCACATGTGTTTTAAACAGTATCAGTGCCGCAACTGTTGACACATCAAAAACTCCTGTAGTTTATCCTTGCCTGTAAACACGATTGTGATACACACCCTTACTTACACCTTGGATTCGTGGATCTGGCAGTAAGTTGGAACAAAAAAACCCTCTATTATTTCCGTGTTTCCACACATTACTTTCCAGTGTGCTTTATCCAATCAAGCAGGTAAACTTAAAAATAACAGATGATTTACTTCATGTGGTTAAGCAAACACGTAGCAACAAATGCAAAACTCAGCCCTATATAAAGAGATTTTTAAACGTGAATGGTGTATCTTTAAACTGAAAATACTTGTGAATGGAGAAAACAGGCAAAACTACAGTTGATTTCATGTGAAAAATCCCGGGCCATGTAAGTGAGAAAATTACTCTGAAATAAGAGCTCTGTCAATGTGTCCCTTTAGTTCCATTTCAAAGTCATGCCAAGAAACGTTAGATCCATGTTTGAACCAGTTTGTAACTTTATCTTTTTGTGCAGTCATACCAAACAGTGTTTTTCATTTCTTTTCCGCTTTTGTCTCTTCAGCAAAATGTAACTAACAGTGATTGACACTAATGTCAACTGTTTACTTTTAAGCATCCTCAGAGATGTTTTGGAATGGAAGAGATATAATATTAACTGTGGGTGGTGTTAACAAAATAAGCACATTCATTTCAAATCTTATGCCTCAAAGCATAAGGACAGAAGGAATATTAACATTTACCAAATAAAGAGAAAAAGAAATTATAAAATTACATTTTTCAAACAGCAAAATGGTAACAAATAACTTAAGTCGATCATGTTTTGTTATGCCAAATTGTGGTGAAAACACTGACCTAGGTACCAGCCAAACCAACAACTCTTATCTTAGCTGGCATAGCTTCATTCACTCTAGTGCAATTCTGCTGATTTACAGCTGCTAAAAGTCTGGTCTGTGTTATTTGAGGTTGATATCTCAACAGCTTTCATCCTGGGACCAGCAAATTTTTGCTTTGTTCATGGTGAACCCAAGAGATCAAACACGATGGGACACCATCCTTCCAAGGCCCTTCCTCATTTGTGGTGTTCTTTCACCACTGCTGAGCACCCGCCACGCCTCCGTCCCGTTTGATTTACCTGTAATGTGCACCCAAACACACCGATCATCAGCATGGCGACAGAGAGATAGTCCGTGAACACATCCCACCAGGGCTTCAGCACCCTGAACGCCGGCTGCTGCTCCGAGAACTGACGGAACTCGGTCACAGGAATCATCGTCCTGCAAAAGAGCAAGGCCAGCACTCAGTCTCCTGCAGCTCGTGCCCCTCACACTGCGAGAGCAAGTACTCTCTGAGATTTGAAAAAAAAACCCTCTGTAAATGAAAGTCCCAGGAACTGGCGCAAAAGTTTCCAACTACTGCCCGAGCAGTGCCCCGGACACCCCTCCTCAGAAGAGCTTATGCTGCCTCTATGCAGCTCCTGTGAGGAAGGGAGAGGACTGGGCTCCTGTCTGTGTGGGCAGGCAATTCCCTCTCTGCATTGACTCAGCCATCTCTCATGGGTCAGGCCTTATGCATCCCTGACAATCAGCCCATTCTGTAGATAGAGATGTTCAGCTTTGTACACATTAGCCTTAATCTCAAAGGTCTGGCTAAAATCCTTGTCCCGCATTCAAATTTCACAGGCCCCTTTAGCTATCATGTTTCATTCACTTACATTTTATTCACAGTGGTTTCAGGGAGGTTTTGGAATATTTTTGTGCATACTTACTGCAAATTTAAATCCACCGTGTTTTGAGTGCAAGTTGCTAAAATGCTTTAGGTAACCAAAATATAGGCAGATCAAGGGCTTTATCTTCGCCTCAGATGTCTAGGCTTACATCATCACCTCCTCTGAAAAATCAGCTAGCACATGAGCATGTACAGGCAAAGCTGATTTTAAAGCCTACAGCATATTGCGTAACTGAATCCCTGAGATCAAACCAGTGCTGAAACTCCCTAGGAAGTTACAGTGGAAAGATAAATTCGCATGGAAATGTAACAAAAATACTCCCAAGGGCAATTTACAAAATTTGTCCATTAACTAACATCATAAATGCCCACCACAATCACTTCATATCACAGTCATCTTAGAAGTCTATAATCCTGATTCAGCTGCACACTGGGACCCATTAATGTCGGTTTGATGACATCCACCCATGCACATGCTTAGTGATAAGCACACACTTGCTGATGCGCTGCCCAGGGACTTAGGGGATTCGATTCATTCAGAGACAGGGATCAGGAAAGAAAGGATTCAAGCCCCAATGGCTGCAATTCATCGCAAGTGTACAGCCATCCTAAGAATTAATAACTGACCCCACTACACTGGCCATACTTGGTGGAAGGATGCTCACTTTGGCACCTTCTCAAGAACTGCTGCACCTCTTCTTGCCCAGCTGATCCTCAGGAGATACTGCAGTCCCCAAAGGATTAAAGTGATACCTGTAAATGAACCTGGGGAAATAGCAAGGCTGGGGCTTTGCAGCTCTCTGAGTAGCATAAAAACTTAACCTTTATTCCTTTCCCCCCTCTCCTCTTAAGCACTGCTTGGCCAGACAGGAGAATCTCTCTCTCAGCCTCCTGTCCTTCTAAAAGCTGTCCCCAGGATGCATGCTACATTGCCAGATGGAACTGCACACACCTCTTGCACAATTGGACATCCTCAAGAGGAAAGCAGACTGTCCTCCATAGCAGCTCCAAATTAACAGACCATCAGTGAAAATGATGGCAATGCAGGCCTGACTCCACACAGCCAGGTCAGGGGCTTGGCAGCATCCATGCCAACAGGCCTGAATTGCTGCAGTGTTGGCAGAGGAATGCAGCATTCGTTATCAAATGGCTGGCAGCCAGGAGCCACAATTCTGCTTTTTGTGTGCTTGTCTTGCAAATGTTAGCAGATGTATTAGGGAAGATACCTCTACAGCAGAGAACAGCTGAGGTAGCTGCTGGGACAAATCTTTGTTGCCTTTCATTTTTCTTTTAGAAATAGTGGTGGAAAAAATGGATCCCATAAATTAGAGGTGCCTCATGTAGCTTTAAGTATATGCCCAGCACTCCTTCAGCTGAACCTCTGCTGGCAGCTCCCAGTGGCACATAAGCTGAAGAACATCACGCACGATCTCTCTTCCGTTCCTGTATGCATTTCACTGCCACTGGTAAGGAACTACCCTTCTCTTTTTTATTTCCATATAAAATGCAGATAACTGAGTAGCTGTTGGTAAGCTTAACTTTTTTTTTTTTTTCCTATCAAGTATTGGAAAACTTTGAAAATTGTCAAGGACTACCCTAATGCAAATGTTAGCTAAGCGGTTGCCATGCAACAGTCCTGCTCAAAGTTTTGTAACACATATACCACTGTTGGCTCGAGTTTGAGGCCAGCTGGCTGACTGGAATGCCATTAGTACACCCAAGAATACCTATCAACAGATTGCTTTAAAATCACAACACTTTCTTCCCACCCCTGCAATAATGGCTTACAAGTGCTTTTTTGTATTCTGATGCCACAGCCTCTAGAGATCCTATTTGTAAGGTTTTTTTCAAAAGTATAAACAATTTGAGTGTTAGGTAAAGACAGAATTATGTTCCCTAGAGTGGAGATTCTTGAGAAAACACAAGTGCTCACATGCACAAAACATGTGGAGACCCAGGCCTTGCTGGTTAGACATCTTAGGAAAGTCGGCAGGACTCAAAACAGGGGCAGCGCCTGACGGCAGATGGGACTGGAAACTATTCTGCAAATTACTGTGCAGGGACAGCTTTAAAGACCAAAAATTATTTTGGCTGTTGTTTTTTATAGGTTTTATTATGTATTTTAGGGGTCTTTGTTGTATTATATATTTGCTTTATTTCTTCTAAGTGATATGTGGGGAATTAAGATGAAGGCAGATGGTTTTTGGTAGCACAAACACACGCTGCCCTGATCCCTTGCCTAGTGTGACTCCTCATTAGTAGAGTGCACATACTGTTACCCTGATTAATGGGCCAGGCAGAGGGAGAGCTGCATCCATCCTAGAAAACCCATCGCTGAGGGTGGAAGGTTTGCAGTTCGACACCAGACATCAAAACCCGTCCGCCACTTATGTCTTCCTCTGCTGTTAAAGAAAGAAAACAAACGCTACTGAATGATGGCAATAGTACTGCACGTAGTAACAGTAAATAAACCAACAATGTCTAATGACAGACGATATTTTTTAGCTTCAGGGAAAAAAGACATTCACGAGAAGCTTTAAATGGAGACTGGATGTGAAGAAGTAGGACAGCCATTTCCCAGCACTCACTGGAGGAACCCTATTGCTTCTCCCCTGGCTGCACTAACAGTCAAGAGAAAATGCTGGAAAGCAGGGCAGAGCAGTCTAGGCTTACCAGCATTGCTGGCATCTGCATGCAGAACAAAATGACACCAAATCACTTTCCATTTGTCTCCCACTTCCCTCTAGCTTCTTTTCCATTCTGGCCTGTCCAGTGACTGAAAGGACATGTATTAGCAGCATCTCTGAGGCCTCAGAAAAGACACAGCAGGTCCACACAGCTCAGAGCAATCCTGAAAAACCCCTCCTGGCCATGTCCAGAGTCTGGCTCTTCCTCACTGCTACACCCAAAGCTGCATCACTGCCACACTCATTTATAATCACGTGCAAACCTGGTCTGCGTGAAATAAGGTGGTTCAGTCAATCATCAATTTCAGCAAACCAAAACAGGGATGCTAATAAGTCACACTGCAGTCCAAGTCACAGCAATCTCTGGGACACCACACCACCTACTGTAGTTTCTCATCTCTTCTTGTAACAAGGAGATAGAAGAGAAGGAGTTCAACATTTCAGCTGGTGAAAACTAAGACAGTATTATTAATTTCAGTTCGGTCACATTCAAAATGTTATTTAATTGCAGAATACATTGTAGATGAAATGTCAAGTGTGACTTACTGTTAAATATTATTCTAACCTTCTTTACTAAAGTTCTAAATACTGGATTTTTTTTTCAATTAAAATCAGAACTTTTTTTTTCTTTCTCTTGCATTTCTAATAATTCTCAGTCTCTAGAGGAAAGAAAACCGTATGTGAGATAAATCATCTGGTATTCAGCTACCAGAAGGAAATAAAAAGGGAACTTGGATTAAAAAACAGTTGGACTGGCTGTTGAGCAATGCTGCAGAAAAGAGCTGTGGGTTTGCCAGATCAAAAAACCACCAAAACCAAACCAAACAAACAAAAAATAACAACAAAACCCCCCAAACAAAAAAATCTGAGAGGAGAGAAATTAGTATGGTTTTTACTGTAATTTTAAAATTTCTATCAAATGTAGAAAATTTGGTGAGTGAAAATGAATATGTCATAACAAGATGAAATATTTGAATCCAGGTGCAAGTGTGATACCTAGTCCATCAGAAAACCTATCCTGTAGGAAGCAGCTAATGCATGGACAATTAGGAGCAAGACACAACAAATTAATGTGACCTAAAAGAGCTAAGAAGAATAAAAAGATCCAAGTCAAAGAGAAAAGTATTGGAAAAAAATTAGACAATAAATCAAGAGATTGAGTCAAAGGATGATTGTGAAACGGCTGCGCTGTGGAGGAAACCAGCTTCTCAGTTATTGGTTTATATCAGAGGGAATCAAGGGAAGCAGTGGGGACAGTTCAGAAGTAATGACAGCTCTTGCCAGTACGGCTAAAGAGAAAAACAAGGCACCAGGCAATCCACATGATGTGCACTGCAGAATACAAAGGAAATCAATTCATGAGCTTCGTTCCCACTGGGAACTCAGAGGGTGCTCGGGCGCACAGCCCGGGGGGTTTCTGGGCAGGGACCGCCTTTGCAGCGCTGGTGCCAGAGGGACCGAGCGGCAGGGCTGGGGCCAGCGCTGTGTCAGCAGGGCCTCTGTGCCAACAGCCCCACAGCCACCAGCGACAGCAACCCAAGGGCCCGGCCTTGCCCAGCCACGGCACACTGTGCCCACGCTGGCACTACTCACTGCCGGGGCTCTTCAGCAGTGCTGTCACAGCACAGCCAGCAAAGCCCCAGGGACAAACACTGGCCTTGGCTTAATGCTTCATAGGTGGGCACTGTGAGCTGCTCACCGCGGCTCCGTGTCCACCCACCTGCTGCCTCGCAGCAGGGCACAAGGGACCCCAGTCAGAGACAGGACCAACCATGCCAGAAGGGCAAACATTTGGGGACGTGAAAGTTGATACACCACCCCCTCATCAAGCTGTATTCACCTGGCGTCTTGGGACGCACTTCATAAAGCAAAAACATTAATGCTCAGAGAAGTGTCCCTGTGGTACTACCGTGAACAAAACCACTTCTGGTGTCTAGCACCTTCCAGGCCCCAGGCTTGAGCTATTGCTAGGTGACGGTTGCTATTTTTAAGCGAATTCTCACAGAGTAACTTCATTCATTTTATAGAGCATAGCTGTGTGGACTGGCACCAGCCCCCAGCAGAATTAGAGGGTACATGCTGCTGGGAGGGCTCCGTCACTGGTAACAGCACAGTGCCTCTCCCACTCCAGCCCACCTCAGCTTTCAACGTATAGACTGTAGAGACACTGCATTAAAAAGACACACTGAGCAAAACAGAAGGGAGTAACTGGGAGGCTCGGCCTTTATCTCACCTGCAGCATGTCTGACAGCGTGCACTCCTCACTGAGGCACAGTCCCAGCAACTCCTACCACCACAGGCCTCTCTCCATGCCTTGCTGACTCTCATGGCACAGAAAAGCAGAGTTTATGTGCTCAGGCAGGAGATCGGGACTTGCCAGAGCTGTGTTTGCCAAGCTACAGGTATTTGCACCACAAGTCAAGCCCTCTGCTATTTTGTTCTTCCAGCAGTAAGGTTACTCAAGCCCGTCACCATGCGTTGAAGCGATCAGGGTCATCCATTGCTTGTTTTAGGGGAACAACTAAAGCTGCACACAAGAATCTGGGCCCCTGAATGTTGGACAGGCAACTAACATCCAGAAGGTACAGGTTTGGCCAGGGCAGGGTATGAATTACACATCAGAGGGAAAAATGAGGGGGAATATAGCTGGAGGAGAGAGAAATAGTGATGTTTCAACTGTGGAGCACAAGAAGTTGGTGAGATTTCTAAAGCTAACTAGAAAAAATATTTACATTATTAGGTAGCTGACATTTAACCATATTTTCCTGACATCCCATCGATCTTCTTCAGATGTAGGATCAGCACCACCACCTCTGAAGAGCGCCACAGAGTCCAATGAAGCCCCAGATGGTACGGACATAGCCCTGACCCAGACTAGGGAAGAAACTTTCCCCTTGGCATGAGGAGCTTTGGGCTGGTGGCTGCAGGACCACGACTGCAGTCTAGTTGAGTACAACAGGAAGGGTCAAGGCTGAAATGTCCTCAAGAGCAAATTCAGGCTGGGGCTGCTTGGTCTTTTACACCAGAGATCTAGTGGAAGGAGAAAAGGCTAGGCAAACCCTGCCCTCCTGGCTGTTTTAGACATACTGCATATGCTAGGATAAATTATGAAATGCCTTTTGGGAATAGCACTGCAGGAAGGTCTCTGGGTTGATTCCCATACATGATTTATTGCATATTCATCTTCATTACAGGAACAGAGCACAGCACATATTTAACATACAACTAACTTGTGACCTGGCAGCAGGGACTCAGCCGAGCCCAAGTGCTGCGGCTCCATGTGCAGGGGCCGCATGCCAGTGGGTTTTGTTTTACACAGGACATGGCACTGCACACCCTGAACACCACAGCCCACTGTCCTTGGTTGTGAACATTTGTTACTCTGCACAAATACCATAAAGTCACCTTTCAAGTGTTCTATGCTGTTTGGCCTCGGCTGCTGTGGGCCAGGAGGTGAAATCAAGCTAGAGTGCTTCTCAGCACGGGGCCTGAGGCTGCACTGAAACACAGAATTTTCCATTCCTATTTACCTGATTTGGAACTGTACACTGAGACAGGTAAATATGCAGGGATGAGGGAGTTTTGCAGTCAGGTTCATGGTGATGTATTCCCAAATAGGCTATTTAAACAAAATCACTGATCTGTGCAGAGCCCCAGAGCTTAGAGCCACAGTCTCCTCTAGCCAGAGCTGATAGGCACAGCCTGGCATGAAAATGGCTTGGTGCTACTATCATCAGTTATATATTCTGTTGATTTTATCTTTGCCAAATTTGTATTTTTATGTGTGACTGGGTCCCCAAAATGACCGTAGGGAAAAACATGTGTAATTTCAAAAAAAATCTGAACGAAGATCTAGCCAGCAATTGTTCAAACTATTCTAGAAACAAGATTAGGGGAACAACACTGGATGTGCACACTACAAAACTTGTGGTCTCTTATTTAAAACTTCCCAGACCCGCCATGCCCCAAAATTTGGCCTGTGTACCAGGAATGCAGTTTTTACTGCTGTGTGAACAGCTGCCTATAGCTGGATAATTTATAAACCTTTGGAAACTGTAGGTTTGCATGTGTCCTTTGATCTTAGCAGCTGAACACTTCATCTTCAGCATGTGTCCAGGAGCCCCTCATAGTTCCTGGCACTGCCCATGCTGACACTACACATGACAGACAGCAAACCTGCTTCACGTCATCACCTAACCAGGAGAGGACTAAAAGTGGACCCAGGGACAAGACACTAGGCCTGGGAAACAGATTAGACTAAGGGAAAAACATGATAATAAGGGCTGGAATTAGTAACTCCTAATTCCCAAGAGGTTGGTGTTCCTGCCTTATCTGTGTATTCTCACACACATTGTACATGCAGTGAAATAACTTCTGAACTACCCTGACATTCAGTTTTGGTAATTATCTTGCTATATGGTTGTACTGGCCAAAATGCCCAGCATTTGGGTAAGCCTAGGTGCTTGGTCAGTTCCCATGTAACATACAATAACACCTCTGCTACTGACTTCTCCCTGTATTTGAGGCATTTCAGGACACCAACTTCCCTGCTAAGCTTTATTGCCATTGGTGTTTCCTGTAACATAAAAATTTAAAAAAAGGTAAAAATTTTTTGCCTGGAAAAACTGCGTTGAACACCGGCTCCTGTTGCCTTTCTTTCAAACATGATGGCTTACTTTTTGTTCCGTTGACTGCACCCAAGATTTTTGTAGGAAGAAATACCATCATTCTGAAGTAAGAAATACAAACAAATGATGCTGTTGCCTAAACACAAATCCCATGTTAAGGAATTGGAACAACATTAAAAACAAACCATTTTCATCCAAACAGTTATTTTTAAAAGTCCATGTGTTTACTGTATTTTCAAACAAATTCATCTCCTTGAGGCTGAAGCTGGTGAGGAAATGTGACCTGGAGGAACAACAGAGCATGAGTCAGGACTCCCCACTGGGACATGGCCATGGGCAGCCTGTGCACACCACATCAACCAGCCATGCCATCATTCTGCAGCTGCAAAACAGAAAGCTATCAACTTTCTTTAATACCTTTGGTGTGAAATATGAATGAATAGTACAATAAAATCATAACATACTGGGTTTTTTCCAGTTTGTTGGCTGAGTCTAAATTGATAGCACGTTAAAACTTCCCTGTGAAGCCACTGAAGCTAATTTGATTTCATACTACACCTTACCAAAATTACATGTCCCAGGTGGTACTAGTTTACAATCTGGGGAACAGACCAAATACATTAGCTCACAGGAGACATTATTTCAGTACCCACAATTTGGTGGTCTTGCAAAACCTGTGCAACTCACGCAGTGTTCACAAGGGCTGCACATGCCCCGATGATGATGAAAGCAGGCTGCCCGCGACCAGACTGTCTGCTGTGTGACAGCCACTCAGCACAGCAGCAGGCTTTCATTGCAGGCGCCCTGACAGCAGACAGCTAGGTTGTGCCACCTGAACTCCAGCAGAGTCACAACCCCTCTACTGGAAAACTGCCCTCCATTATGCCAACTGCCACAGCCGAGCTTCCCCAGAGCCCAGCTCCGCAGGACCACAACCGTGGGCAAGATGTCAACAATCACCGGGGATTTAGTGCTTGAGGGAACTGGAAAGGGTGTAACTTCCAGAAACTTGCTGAATACCTAGTCCACTCTTTTCCCTCTAAGTTACTGAGGGAAACTTAGTGTATATATAGGTTTCGGCTGCCCCTCTGCCTAACAGCCAGGAGGGAGTGTAGTGGATTCAGAGGCAGCAGTGAATCCCCTCTGCTCTGCTTTTGGTACCATCTGCTGTGGCAGTGGAAGCTCAAAGACCTGAGCCTAGAACTCAGAGGAGACGTAAGGGACATAAGGAGGAGACATAAAGGACATAAAGAGGAAGTACCTTCAAAGAACTGCATTTCAAAATATACGCTGCAATTTCCACCTACATATACAGTAAGTGCTGCTTTGGCAATGAATCCCAGACAACAACCTTCTTGTTTATTCCAACTGAGTCATAGCACTTTTTCATGTATTACACACCAAAAAGACTTCCTATTGTCAGCAGCTCTTTGACTTCAGTTTGGCTGGACTGAAGACAAAAAAATATTCAGGGCTAGATTCTGCCAGATAAAATCTCAGCGAAATCAAGAGGAATTCTTTCCGTACCAAGCACATGGACCTCTGTGGAGATTTGGCTTTGCTGAGCTATTCGTCCAAAACTAAAGTACACTCCATGCATTTCTATGTCAAAGACTACTTCAAAGGCAACACTTACCATTTTTCATCTCTGGGAGTAACATTCTTAGTTTATCAGGGCTATCACTCAAGCTGCCAGTCCTCTTTCCAGAGCTGCAAAATGGTTTTAATGCGAGTGTAAACCTTTAACAGCAAACCAAAGCACTGAGCAAGAAACTATCCAGTAAGTGATATTTCAGTACCCCTGAAATATGTCTGTTTGAGAAAAGGAAATTCACACCAAGTTTTAATCAAAGTTACACCATGTTTTCCACAATTTTCCAGTATTTAACATACTCAGATAATGAAGACAGAAACAATGCCATAAAATATCATAGGACAGACAATATTACACAAATCAGTGCCATTCATCATCAAAGTCAGGCGCCTCAGGCTAATACAAGTGCTTATATTAAAAAATGTTCAGCTGATATAATTAAAAATTAATTCCTAACTGGGGCAGGAAGCACAAAAGCTCCATTCTGAGTCTTAAGCAGCTCAACCATCTGACAAGTTAGTGAAAAACATTTTATGGAGTGACTGAGCCAAAAACATTAAAGAAATGCCTGTTTTTGTGATTTGTGAGACTTTTCATATAAAGAATCTTTTCTGCTCCCACTTGCACACAACACAAAAGAGTTTTCTAAACTTCATGATAGCCTCATAACACACGTCTCCCTCCCAAAACGCCTGGATAAGCATACAGGTATTCTCAGCCTGAAACAGCTGATGGCTTTTCTTCCCCCCAAACCATCCTTTGAGACAATAAAAATAAAGCTCATGGTCTCACCCACATTCCTAAAAGAATAAGAAAGACCAACATAGATAAATTCAAGTAAATAAACTGGACGTGACACGCGCATACGCAAACACTAACAGCTATAGAAACAGAACTGCTCTTCATGTAAGATGACTTTTAAAGACTGGAAAACCAGAACTACCTAAGTAAATTCTGTACTGGACTTTTTCAGGACAGTGTCCAGTCATGGACTACCAAAGAGGGATTAGCTCTAACCTCGTTCCACCAAAGAGTCTATTGATGCATAATAAAACAGACAGAAAGGCTGTTTCCATCAAGCCTAAACTTCGTGAGATCAAAGCAGTTGCTGGGGGGGATTCTGACAACGCATGTGTATAGATCTTTGAAATTATGTGATCATGGGTAAAAGACTACAAAGAACAAATACTCTTTTTAATCACATTACACTTTACAAATGCTGTCTGTGAACACTGGTGAAACCTATGTACCTCTGAGACAGCTCATCAAACATTCACATCAACTGGAAAATGAGATCTCTAATGGTCCTTGCTCAGAGCACCAAATCTGCTTTCTGACAGCAACCTGCACGTCTGAGCTGTTGCATCCTGCTGTAAATCACACGTGTATCAGGATCTTACACTGCTGCATGCTCAGGGCAGGGCTTGACCTGCACTCTGCTTTAGCATGTGCTCCAGAGCAAGCAATTAGTCCAAACTCCCACCTTTCTTTCAGTGATGAGTAAATAAAACCGGAAATGTTCTCAGCACTTCAGCAGTCCTATTGCTGGTTTGTTGAAGTTAGTATTCCCATCAATACAAAATCACTACGTACTCCTGCCACTGAATGGAGATGTGAGCTAGCCACCTCCATTTTCAGCAGATCATAGGCTAAGCCAGGATTTGAAATTGATATAAAAGGCTGGATTCTGCTCACCTGGAAGTCAATGGAAAAGTTAAAGTTTACTTTGACAGAGAGAAAAATGGATTTTTAATAGTACTGTACAGGACCAAATGTTGTTACATATTCCGGTTCAAATTTAGTGGAACTTTATACACTCGTGGTAACAGCAGCATTAGCAAATTTCCATGGAGAACTGTGCCATCCCGCTCTTCAGGGGAGGTCTTTGTTTTACTTTAAACCCAAGAAAAAACGTGTAATCTTAAGGCAGGATTCTCCCAAACAAATGGAAAATATGCAAAGCACATGCATGGCATCATCCTACCTTTTAAAGATCTGACGAGATCAAACACTAGATTGTAAATCAGTTCTTCATGGGAGGAGGAGACAGTGTACTCAACCTCCATATTGGAAAAAAATTCTGAAACAAACCTCACCCTGGTCCAAACCTACAACTCTCTGGATGATATCGTTGTAAAGTTAATGCTGTGTCTGATCAGCTGCTTGTGTGAGGCACTAAGGTGTAAAAAGAATACAGTGCAGGAGAGCTGATCCAGGGTCTGCCAGGTTTAAAGACAGCTCTAAGACACTTTGACTGCCTGGGGATGGGACTGGCCTGTGTTATGAATGAAAGCAATGGAAAAAAGGCATACTCACACATGGCTAAAAGGCTAAATCAAACCTAGTATCTTCCTAATGAAAAAGTGATCCTAGAAACACAAACCCCAACAAAAGTCATTGCACTATTGCTTGAATTTGCATCAGAGTTTTGTTGCACAAAATCCCCGGGCAAACAGCTAAAGGATAACGAAGAGAGGAAAGTTTCCACCATGTTGTGCATGTGAAATGCAACACTTGTTAAGATTCTCCTGACAAGTCATTTTGGAAGGAGAATGGCTTCTTTGCTTTACTAAATAAAGTTTTAAAGCATTTTGAGATTGATTTTTTTTTATTCTGAGGTCAATTGTTTAATTTTCAGTGTTTTCTTTACTATACAGCCTCTCCCCTGCCCTTCACAACTCTGTGACAATGAGGACAGCATCTTTTCAACAAATTTTCTCCAAGAGGAAAAAACTATAAAATTAAACTCTAGCTCCTGTTATTGTGAATTGTTTGGGTGGTAATAGAAGGGGTTTTTTTTACTTCCCGCAGCACTCAAAAAGCCTTGGGCTGGGAAGTGCCTTTCTGATGGTGAATAGGGGCCACTTCAACCCATTGCAACTGAGGTCAACGGACAATCAGGGGAACTGCTCCTCCCAGCACTCTGACCCAGTTCATTATTTTGGGTCTCACTGTGTTGTCACTCTGGCGCTAAGGCCACCTGAGTATTGTTTAACCCTCGGTACTGCCCATCCCGGATGCCTCCCCCCTCTTGGTCAGAGCTCCTTATTGTGGGCCTCAAAAGCCAGACACCGAGATGGGATGAGGCTGCCTCAGGAAATCAACTTGAACTGGTACAGGAACTGACTGCAAGATAGCACCAAGCACCGAGGCAAGGAACTTGTCAGAAGAATTCAGCAGTCTCTGGCTTTGTTTTTCACTGAAAACCAGCACCAGCCTTTTCCAATACTAGATTTTTAGGCTTTCCGTCAGAAAGCTTCTTTCTAAAAATGCATACAAGAGTAAATAATAACAAATAAGGCACACAAAGTTATATTATGGTAAAGCCTCTAGCAGGGCCTGTTAGTATTCACAGTGGAAGAAAACAGCATCACGGCTGCCACAAATTTAGCAAACTCATAAAGCAACTGGAAAAGGAAATGATTCAGAAACCACAGGTGCTCAGCACCAGGCTGCTGTGCCTTGCTGGCAGCCCTGGGACACAGGCACTTCTGAGACAGCAGGAATCCAAAGCCAGGTTAAAATTAGGGATCAACTCGGAGCTGTGCTCAGCCCAGCTCTCCATGCTGATCTGCACCGCAGGGGAAAACAGGTTTTTCCAGGAGAAGAGTGAGCCCAGGGGAGTGAGTGCTATCCTCCCGACTGCTTTCATCGCGCCAAAAAGAAAAGTAAAAGCAGGTCTAATATAGCCGGGGGGAGAGAGGTAATATACTTGGCTGAACTGGGAAGGAAGATTTTTTAATTATTATTTCCAATATTGCCATGTTTTTCTTAACTATCTTGGAAAGCACCTTTCTTTCTGCCTATCCAATCTTTTACACCATCATTCAAGCCTACAATGCTCTGTGGGAGGAAACATGTACCATGGGAGTCTTCAAATAGTGGTGCTTATAACACTGAGTATCTCCTAATTGGAAGTAATTATTCCAAGAGTAAAGAAAATTAAAAAGCCAAGCCATAACTAACATTCTTATCTGAGCAACAAAATTCCTCACTTTGAAACACTCTCATCCTCATGAAATAGTAGTAGGATACATTCAGCGGTCTTTCATAAGCCTCTCGTTTTGCTTGGTCAACTCTTTCCAGTGAACTGGACAAACCGCATTTCGTGAATAATGAACAAAACTGCCCATCACTCCGCGACAAGGCAGAGTCGGTTTCAAGAAGATTTAAAATCAGGAGTTTTTTATTTATTTAAATCCCATCACAAGCAGAGCCATGGACGCCGGAGCCTCGCAGTGCCGCCGGGGCTGCGCTCCCCTCCCGGACCCGCCAGGCCCCTCCGCTCTCGGAGCCGCCGCTGCGCAGCCCCCGCCGTCCCCGCAGCCGCTGTGCCCGCGGCTGGACCGCCTCCTCACAGCGCTGCTCGCATCCTCCCCGTAACGCGGGTTGGTCTGGGGCTTTTTTTCGGGGAAAACATCGCCAAGGGCTTTCCCCGAGCCGCCCGTCTCCACGGCGACTGCCTCCCTTCGGGGAAACTTCCTTGCCGGCCCCGCTCGGCCCCGGGCCGCCGCCCTGTGGGGCACCCCCGGGGCCGCCCGGCAGCGGAGCGGCCCTGCCCGCTGGGGATGTGGTGGGATGCATGGGGCGTGGGGGGCTGCCGCGGCCGCTTCCCGGCGCCCCTCCGCGGGGCAGGAGACGGCGGCAATCCCAGATAAAGTTTGGCTCCTCCGGAGCTGCCCGGGGATGGGGGCGGCAC
>VXAY01002814.1:1313592-1340251 GCA_013399855.1 Oxyruncus cristatus | reverse complement strand
AAAAAAAAAAAAAAAAAAAAGAGATTGTAAATTACTGTTTCAGTTTTTCTTCCAGTCTGACTAATAAAATGGTACTACTGGCTCAAATTCTAGGAATTTGACAAGAACTGTGTGTCATTATGAAGAACCAGAAAGACAGAAAATGATGAGGAACTTTCCAACAGAAGCAACAGCAACAATGAAAACCCTGACTAGTTAAAGCCTTGATAATTGCACCCAGGATCACCCAGGCAATCTTGTTCTGTGCCTTTGGATAAGTCCTTCTTTCCTTCCTCTCTCCCATCTTCAATGTTCCTCTTAGACCTAGCAGATAAAGTTAAAAGCTGAAAGGAGATTTGGTGTACATATAGATGCACACTTGAACCTGATCTGTGCTCTCACTCAAAGTGTTGCTTTCTTCATCTCTTTCAAAGTTTATTAAATGTGGAGTGGATGAATTAGCCCAGTGGATACTGTATTCATAGTCACAAATATGGTTTCCGCAGATTTCATAGGATGAAGAATACTTAAATCATACTCCCACAGGAAATTAGGCAAAGAATAAACATTAAAGTAATGATGTGATACCTCATTCTCCTAGTAAATACTGAATGTGCTGGTTGATTTCAAATAAATGTAACAATAGTACAGAAGTCTCAGATAAACAGAATTCCTTCAAGTTGCATGAAAAGAGGTAACTGGCTACCTAGGGGAAGAAGACAGTGATTGCAAATGTTCCAGCCAAGAGAAAGCCTCAAAGATTAAGTTAAAACACCAGCAAATCTGTAAAAGGGAGGTAACTTTTAAATACCCCAAGTATGAGGAAATCTTCAGGGACACTGATCTGTAGGCCAGGCTTCATTCCTTCAGCTGCTTATGAAATGTTGCAGTGTTAGGCTTTTCTTCCCTGGTTTCAGTTTTCTCAACTTCCAGTTATGAAACAGTTTGTCAGAGACTTCAGATTGACTGCATGCTTGTCCAAGCTAGAACCAGTAAAAATCTTCTCCAGGTAGGAATGCAAAGGTAATACCTGTGTGTCTGGCAAATCCTAGGAATCCCCAAATGTTATGATGCTGATGAAGCGCATGTTGTACTGACAGGAGTCCCTGGCTACAAAAATTAGCTGGAAGACCTACAATGCTGACACATGGCAATGGCTCCAGAAAAGTTTTATTGCTCTACCTTCTTGGCTTTGCCACTGTTCCCCAAGGCACTCACCAAAAACTGCCTCAGGCACAGAAAGGCAAAGGCCTTCCGATTTTTTATTTTCTTGTTCCTGGTACCTTTAAAAAGCACACACTGAGAAAGTACTAACCCCCTGTCTTCCATCTTCTGTCCTCCTAACCTTGGACAGGGGCAGGATCAGTAACATCCCATCATGAACATTCAGAGTTTGCAGTTATCGTCTCCTACAAGCAAGAGACTCTCCTATCATTATGTGGTAGTTAGTGCTCCAGTAAAAGATGATGTTGACCTCTAGTGACTAGTCTGGGGATACCTGGTGGCATGATCACAGCAAAACGTTTCTGTACACAGCTAGCCAAAAATGTCACTGAAGCTGGCACATGAGAAGTCACCCTCTCCATGGGGGTATGCAGTTACACATCCCTTTCATGGAACAGAAACACCCAGCTAAAACAAAGACCCCAAAAGGCTAAATTATGCATGCAGAGACATTTAAATAGAGGATGACTGCACACTGACTGCAACCTCAAGAGAGCGAATGCACCCAGAGTGAAAGGACTGGACAAAGCAGCTCATGGAGGGAGACATCGTGGTATAATCCAGGAAAAAAATCAGAGGATGAGGAGTCAGGTAGGGAAGGAAGGACCTGAGCTAGAAGCAATGAATTAAATAGATTTCTCAAAACACAGAAATGAAGCAAGAGGAGACAATTGTGATTCATTGCAAATAAGCAAAACAGCAAAGGAACACCCCAAGCAACCCACTGTCAATGTCTTTGCTGACATAACCCAATAGAATCAACATTTTGCCAGATTATTAGTAATGGAAAATATTGTTAGACATTTAAACGGTTGCCATCAGCAAGTTATGCATTTGATTTTTAATTCTCATTCATTCTACATAATGAAAACATTTCTTCAACTATGTTTGCAAATCATGTAGAGTATGTTATACTGCACATTCATAGAGTAAAACCAGAAGACAATACATGATGCCTTAGGAAGTTATTCAGAACTTACACACAGATTCAAAATAACAAGTGTTTTATTTTCCCACTTATTCAAAAGAAATTAAGAGAAAACTCTTCCCAGCAGAGCCACTCAAGGCACCTGAAGAAAATAACAGATATTCAAGAAAAGATTAAACAACAAAAGTGACTGGAGGATTGGGAAGGAGAGTAAATTCCAGTTTAGTGACACAATCCAAGCGATGTAGTGACTGCAGTGCCCCACATGGAGATATCAGCAAAAGGGAAATTAGGTGAGCAGAGCCTGGCTCCAGGTAACTATTCTGACATAGACTGGAAGTAGGAAGAAATGAACAGAATTTCTGTTTCCTCCAGAACTAAACAATGGTAGCTCTTTCTCAATGGAAAAGGACTTTTCTCACTTCCTAACTTTTCCCCTTTAATACAACTTTTGTAATAGTAACATCCATCTTAATAACCCAGCTTACTTCTCAGCTTGGACCGATTAGCATCAAAACTGGACAGACACCCCAGCAGCAAAGAGTAAGCTAAAAATGCACATTTCGCATTCAAATACGTAAATTAAAACAAGGAAATCACTAAGTGTTTTGCTATTTGGGTAGTGGATTTGCTCTGTACACACCAAAGATAAACTGGTACTGCTGCCCCACATAAGCTTTCCATTCCTGGTTTCCAGGTCATTGCTCCAAACTGCAGAGACCGGAACTCAAGTGTGTGTTTACAACCAAACTTCAAAGAGCTTAATTAATTTTTTGTATTTGACTGATTTAGACTTTTTTTTTTTTTTACTGTCTTTGGAAAGCAGATGTCCGTACCTGAAATCCTGTCACGGCACTCACCGTATCAGGCAATAGCGCCGTCAGGGGGAGATGGAGAGTACAATTGCCTGAGGCGGAGTAAAGCACAAGTAAGAGAATGTAGTAGAAATGCCTTATGCAAGATCTTGGAGCATTTAAAAGCTGAAATAAATTGGCATCCCAATAAGAGATTTAAAAAAACCAAATGAAAAATAGAACACTGTGGAGCTTCACAAAAGCTCGCTTTGGCTACCTGAGTAAAGCTGATTATTCCTGAACACTTAGCTAGTAGCTTAATTTTTGAATCTTTAATTATCATACACACATACCTTTTATATTTGTGTAGCTGTTTGTAAATGACTGCAGTAATTCCTCATCATATATTCTCTCTCTCTCACTTCAGGACACATTATCATTTTGAGAGGGAAAGGCAAAAACATGATTTGGCATATCCAAACGTCTGAGGTACCCAGCTGCACAGGAGGCATTTTCCACACTTCAGTGGTAATCTGATTCAGTATCAGTATATTCACTGATTTTTTAGCATATTACTTTGCCTGAGGAAAAAAATCAGGTAAATGCTACTCCCTCCCCACTGACCTATGGATGTAACTGTCAAAAAAGCCACTGACTTAACTCCATGAAGATGGCAAAAATACAGCTGCTAGCTAAATGAACACTAAGGATGCAAACAGAAATGTTCATAAGGAGAGAAACACAGACCTACAACCAAAGCTTTCCCTACCAAATAGTGCTTTTTCCAGTACTCTTTGCCAGCTCACTTCTTTCAACATACAGCAAGGACAGCCTCTAAAATTACTGAGTTTGCCTCCAAATCAGTGTGTTTTTTACTCTGTTTTCTACAGTTGGCTGTGACTATTATTTAGGCCACATTTCTATCTATGAATGATCAAAAGTGGCACAGCCACTGAAATAAACAGTCCTATTGTGCCCCTCCCAGCTCTCACTGTCATGCCAGCACAAGCCTGAATTCTCCTACGTAGCAGGCTGTAATTTTATCATCAGCTGGACCCTAAGGGAGAGGCAGCAACCACAGTGATTTAGCATCTCCCTGACCTCAATACAGAAACAGAAGGAATGTTTACCTAGGCACACAGGAAATAATTTTCACTGTATCTACAAGTTTTAGGGGATTCCTTTGCCCTATGGAATTATTCCTACCATTAAAACTCACTTAAGCGTGGGTTGCTAATGAGAAAAGGCAGAGCTGAAATCAACTGGCACACAGTGAAAGAGAGAAAATTCTGAAAAATGTGGGATTTTGTAACTTAATGGAGCTCAAAGCCTTATTAACATAGTAGACTTCTGCAGCACAGCTTTGTTATTTCCCTTTAAAAAACCCTGCAACAAAACAGCAGCTTTTTTCAGGGAAAAAAAAAAGTTCCCAGAACTCAACTTGTATTCTCCTCCAGTTTTGTTTTGAAACTGCAGGGTCATGGAGCAATATTCCAAGGGAAGCAAATGACGGAGATCTGAACTGATTAAGCCTGAAGTCTTAAAAGACAAGTTGTCATGCACTATTTGCTACTTCACTGCTGACTCAAGAACATTCAGCTCGTGTGCATATTCCACTTTCTCATCTGCCCACTGCTTCAGCTTCTCTCTGACAGTTGTACATTTACAGCACAAACATCTTTGATATATTAAGAACTAAGTGCAGGGCAGCGTAAAACATTCAGTGCTTTTCATCAAGATACCAGAAGTACTACTCTATCGACTATTAATCTTTATTTGTGAGCTTAACTTATTAAAAGACTCAATTTTAACATAATAAATAATGTAACTATGTATGGTAACCTACTGCAATGTAGAATTTCAGTCTCTTTTGCTATGGAATATTAGGCTCTGTTTATACTCTTGATGGATCTGTATAAATCTATGGCAATGAAAATCAATCTGTCTTTATAAGCTGCTAACATTACTAAATGCAGAAAAACAGGCAGCTATAGCATAAAGGAAGACTCAGTAAATTTAAAACTTTGTACTTAAAGTTTATCAGTTTGCTCTGAAGCAATGTAGGTAAGAATCTGTTATCAGTTCAGACTATTTAGTGGATTTATTTCTCAAGCTAGCAAAACCACATACACTTGGCATAAAACCAGATTTAAATCAAGTAAGATTCAGAGGTACTTGCCTTTGACATTGTTGCTTGCGTCTGGCCATTTTTTAAACCAGAAAACTTACCTTTTCACACGTATAATTTATATCCACAGAAGAAAACAAATCTTTGTTTTACAAGATCCTTTTATCAAGGCATCTGTAAGAATAAAAAGGGTTTATTTGGAATGGTATGAATACCCTGAACTCCCACTGGCTTTGGGTGGGAGCCAAGCACATTCACTAAGCAGTTACTCAGAAACTCAGCACCTTACAGAATCAGTCCCTGCACAGCCCTTAAGGTACTTCACCAGGTTTCTTTAATGAGACAGACTGCTTTGAAGGAAAAATTAGCAGTATCTCTCATCAGCCAGTTTAAGGAACTGTTTCAGGAGTGAAAATGGCTTGCTCTACAAGAGTTGGACTAGCTCCTGCTCTAGCTTTTCTCCCCTCTGCAGTTTTTCATCTCCACTTCAGGAGTGGCTCTGTTGCTTTGACGTAGCCACTTAACTTTGCCTACCTCATAAAAAGCAACACCAGCTTTGGGTTGCCTTGATATCACATGCTGAAATACAACAGTTCAGCAACTGCTGCTGGAGAACCTGAGTCATCCCTAAGTAGCAGAAAACTCTCTATGGAGCACAGAAACCACTATCACTGCTCCATAATAGAGCACTAATCGAGATAAAACATAGGCAACCTCAGGAAAGCTGACAGTGTTAGGGATTAATGAGCCCACACAGTCATCAGTTATCATGGGTTATGCATCATGGAACTCTGACTAGTTTCCCTTCTACTCCTAAATTTTCTGGCAACCATTGCAGCCACAGCAACTGAGCATATCTGTTTTCTGATAACAACAATTCAAGACATGCTGTTCATGTGCTCTTGAAGAGATTTTTTTAGATCTTTCCATCCTTACACTTCCTACTTATTCTTATTTTAGATAAATATATTTAGTACGGATCCTAAGCCTGTTTAATACCAGATCTGGATTCAATACCCACGTATGTGCACGTATGTAGCTATATACACATATACACGTAATACATATGTATTACAACCCACGTAAAGAAGTCATGGCCATTTAATTGTAATAATGTACTATAATCAAAAAAACCCCAAACCAAAACCGAGAGGCAGCCAAATAATTACTTTGCAAGCAAATACAAAGTTACACCCTAAGCAGTCATTGTAAGGGGAGAGACTGATCTTCGTCCCATTCTTCTACTGACTCTGGTACTTGTCAGACTGTATCGAACTAATTTAGCTTGTTAAACCAGCAGAAAACTAGTACAATATTTAGTGTTTTGCCAGGCTTTTGCATTGAATCAGCTCAGCATAAGCTCCAGCAAAAGCCAAAACAATGGTTAGACCACAGGGCCAAGGCACAGGGGTCAGAGGATCGGGACCTCCTTTATGATGATGAACACCTTTAGCTATAATGAACAACTTCAGTCAAAAAAACCCCACAAACTGTTTCGCTCACAATTTTATGCAGTTTTGCTACTGAGCAAGGCCGATTTAAAATGATCCATCAATTCACTATTTATTTGCAGGTTAGCCATGTTTTCAATGAAGAGTACGTTCCTCCTTTTTCCCTTATACCAAGCCTGAACCTTGGCTCCAGATTTTCACGTTGCACTGCCAATGAGATTGCAGTGACTGGCTTTTCCACATACGTCCTGCTACTATTTTCATCCTTTCACACTTTTCAAATACTAATCACGTTAGTTGCTTTGCAATGTCGTGACAAGAGTGTAGGTTCTACAATACACAGGTATGCAAGTAAGAGGAAGGGGAAATGAAGTAACTTTTATTCAGTGTTTTATAATTAAGATTTATAAATAGTAGTGGTAAATTTAGAAATAGCATTTCTGTAACAGGAAAAAGCAACAGCAAGTCATAAATGTACCCATTTAACAGCAGGCCCACAAGCACTAGAGACTAACACCTCACTGTGTTAAGCACCATGCTGTCATAGATGCCTACTAGCAAGTAATACTTCCCAATAGCCTTGCTGGGCTAAGTAGTAATAATGATCTTTTAGATCTCTCCTGTCACTTGGAGCAATTATTCCTTCCCCTCACTCTGCAGGTAGACACATTCTCATCCTCTGTTTTCCGCCCCTCCATGTGTTAAATGCATATGGCTTGCATATCTATACTACCTGAAAGCCTTTTAGCTGGCTCCTGCCAAGCAGAGAGCACACACTTGTACAAAATAATAACAGATTATAAGTTATTAGAAGTAGGACAACAAGAGGATGGATATTCACATAAATGGGTAACAAAGAAGCAACAAGAACAGATGTAATGGTTCATTTACTGAACACACCAGACAGAGTTAATGCCTGAACCCTTTCAGATGTCAATCCAGCCCCAGAGTGGGTTGCTACTCTCCCCTCCTAGCAATGGAACACTGGCATAAACTCTTCATGTACTACCAGGATGGAGACTTCTCCAAACACAGGAATTCCTAAGACATTGATGTATCCTGCAAGTATATAGGACTGTAGTATCACTGCTTGCTTCTTCCTACATCACCTGTCAGCTCCATCATGACAGCAAGTGAACTGCAGTCTCCGCATTCCCTCTGGGAAACGCATTACGACGCTTGCACATTTGAGGGACTTGCCTACTCAACAAGGCCAAATGAAGCACGAGAGCTCGATCAATTCCCAATCTCCAGAAATACCTAAAGTTCTGCAAAATCCTTACTAGAAACAATCCACAGGATGACGTGCACTGCCTCCTGCTTTCAGGATTTGGTCCTATATACGTTCACGATTTACTACAAGCAGCATTATTTATGCCAGTTTAGCCACACGATAGCTGTATCTGCCAAGCTGGGAAGAGAATCATTGCTAACCCACTTCTCCCAGTACAGTTCCAGGCTGCATTTGATACTTACCCAGCTCACAAATATTAGAGTGGGAGACTTGGAAAAGGTTCTGTAACAACAATTAGGATGAAAGCTTAGTTCTAAGTCAACACAGGAACTTCTCTCCTAGTCCAGAATATGAAAACTGTTTTGACATGGAGCCTAATATTTATTTCCCACTGCTGTTCATTATCTTCACACTTTCCTGTGGAAGACAGACCTGCCTGCACATAGGTACAGATAGCTGGCAGCAGACTTTGCAGCTTTGCATTAAATGCCCTGTCTCATATGCAAAATAAAGAACAGTTCATAGAATTGTAATGCAAAAAAAAATTTAATTTTTAAACAAAATGTTCATGATACGGAAGGTCACAATACAAAGTTCATAAACACAATACAACACAAACAAGTTGAAAAGCCTTTTTTGATTGGAAGTGATTTTTAATACAAAGACTAGATGCCAACAATACTTATTGTACAAAGTTTGACAGTGGATTTGTATACTGATTCCCTGAAAATCCCCTCATTTTGAAGAAGCTTTGTATATTAAGGTAATGCCTGAAGTGGATTCAAGAAATTCAGAATTACATTTGTCTCCACCCTCAATTCTAAGCACTTGGATTGGGTTTCACGGTACAAAATGGATAGTAAAGGCACACTGTGGTTTGAAAGCAAGGCTAGAGATTATAGCCTTTACACCTTCTGGGTTTTGTCTGGGTGTTTTATAAACACTCAAACATGCAGCAAAAATAATGTAACCCTCTTGAGGGAGTACAGAGTGAACCAATATTAAAGTCTGCAAAAAATGTAACCCATTTAACCTAGAAAGCCGTATTACTATTCTTATGCATTTGAGTGTTTTCTCAAATCCTTTGAGGTTACACATTTTAGAAACGAAGTACCTTTCTCCAAGTTATTTCTGTTATTTCACTCCTGACAGCACTAGTGTAAAATGCATGTTTAGGATCATTATTCACCTTCATCAGTTTGGTTGATTATGGAAAAGGACAGATGCACTGCTAAAAAGTTGAAGCTATTGGCCAGGTCAGTTACTTGCTTGTTTAACGTTTTCAACACAGATTTCCTATTTAGAAAAAAAGCTTTAAGGAAAAGGCTTGCTTAATCTTCTAAAAATTACTAGACTGCAAGTCTTGCGTGTCAAATTCTGGCATAAAGTGTTCTTTAATGTTAAGTTATAAAGTCCAGACAGGCCTATTGCAATTATTAACACAAGTCTTGCCACAGGGCTGTAAATCAATGCACTCTGGCTTAATCACAACTACCACAACTAGCTCTGTTGGTGAACCATGTAAATTCCTATGGGACTATTATACAACTCAAAATTAGTTATCAGAGTTTGGAGGAGTTACAGACAGACACTATGAAAGATTCTTCCAACAGCACTGGTCTGCACACAAACACAATGAACCAGTTTACACCAAACATTTCTAAAACTACATAGAAAATAACAGTTTTACCACATTTTGGTTCCCTGAGAAGAAAAGTGCTCTAACTACAAAGGTCTTTGGAATGCCATCAGTACACTGAATAAACACGCACCTCTTGCACTGCCATTGCAGAGACGTTGCCTACTTCCATGTTGATCAGACTTGTTTGGGGATTTTCATTCAAAATAAACCTTACACTCCACAAAACTGGCAGTGGAATGGGAGCAAGAAATGGATAAAAATAGTCTAGTACTAACACTGGTTTTATATCTGTGATGATTTGTTATTACAAATTGGGATGCATAGTTAGCACACTCATGAACACAGAGTCATTAAGAGCACAGACTGCATCATCTGTTTAACCCACAACTGAGATTTTGTATTATTTTAAAATTTTCAACCAACAAAGTTTTCAAATATGTTTCTGGAGAGCATGCTATTTTTTTCCCCAGAGGCATAACTTATGTTTAGAGTGAACATGATGAACATCATGAGAATTAAGACTTCAAATACAATAAAACAGCGCACAGCAGAAGAATGAAGTCAGGAACCATTTTATTTCCATCCAGTTTTGCACGTATTAAGGATGGCATAAGAATTTATCCCACCACTATAATTTACGAAATTATTACATCCCTAGGAGAGGCACAGCTTATAATGCTTCCTGTCTTTTCCTCCCAAGTGCTTATAAGCTGTGTGATTATTTAGTTTGTTTTAACTGTGTCTTTCTGTCCTTATCTAAAACAAACCTCCTTCATCCTCTCCCCACTAATTGGGTGTGGAGAAGCGGCACTGAGGCAGTCAGTAATGAAAAGTTATAAAAATATTAATCAGCCACATACACCACGCTAACACCTGCGATGCTCACAACATACAGAAGACAACTTTGCAACTACATCATGTTCTGTTTGCCATCATTGTCTCTGAAGATCAGTAATGTAAGACTGGTTGTCTGATACATCAGTACAACAGTTATTTCAGATTCTTCCGATTCCTCCTGATTTCTAGGCAACAACTTATTTTATATTTACTATTTTTAAGACAAAATGCTGAAACTGGTTCTAGGTATTTAATAGCAAGATTCAAATGGCATCTTCCACAATTATCAGATTAATGCTTAGTACTTGTCAAAAGCTCTAAAAATTATGTTGCAAAATTACTTTCAGTATACCCCATGCAATTAAACTGCTCAAAGAGTTTAAACTCTTAATTTAATACATTCTAAGTTAGTGACGAGTTCATATTTAGAAAGTAATTCCAGACAGTCCTCAGACCTCATATGGCAGGAGATGAAACTGTTTAAAATCATCACTATCAACAGAAAAAATTCTCATAGGAAAAAAGTATGTACACTCTCACTATAGCCAGGCAATCAACTCTTCCATTTCAATAGTACCTTAAGCATTTAACTGAATTATTCCAATCAGTAGAACCTAACCAACAATTTATGTTTCAAATTTTTCAAACATGTTTATCTGTAAAGGCTGCATTTTTTGTTTGAATCTAAATATTTTTTTTTTCCAATACAATCAATTCAGTTCAACACATTTAAGACTGATTTGTAAATTGTTCTCTCTCCTTTGTTTCTCTCTACCTATACAGGTCTTTAGAGAGCTATTAAGCAAAAAACTTGTAGAATGCAATGATGCAGTTTCATTTTAAACTTAGGACTTATCTGAGCATGTCTGCAAACGCTCTCTTACACGAGGTGGAAGTGTTTTTAACAACCTTTCTTCTACAATTAGACTATTTCTCTTTAAGAACTGACATTCTTCCAGTTCAGCAGGAAGTGATTCAAGATAGTTTCCAATGAGCTCTAATTGAACAAGATTCGGTAGCTGACCCACAAAAGGGGACAAATTCATCAGACTGTTATTTCCCAGAAGAAGAAATTGCAGCTTTTTGCATTGAAATAATCCATCAGGCAGCATTTCAATCTAGAAAAAGGAAAGAGAAGAATAAAAATAAAGTACATTAGAAGTTGTTAGCCTACGTGCAGCTGCATGTTTTGACATTTCCCATTTTTCTTTTTAGGGTAAAAAAATCCTCTTAGTTTATGAAAGGATAAGAAAAAAGGAAGACTGTAATGCTTCTATCATTATGTGATCAAGTGTTTGAGAGCACTACAGTGGTTTTATTGTACCTGTTCTGTTAACAAAGCTGCTGGCAGAAGGAAAGACAAGCATGGAAGGGGAAGCACACGTGTGTGTGCACGCAAAAAGTGCATGCAAAGGTGTGCAGGTGACAGGGGAGATAAAGAGGCTACTGTCTCCTAAGGATCACTTAATGAAGGACAAACAGACTTTGGAGAGACAGTAGCAGCTCCTGTGTCGTGAAACCTGTACAAGCAGTTATCTGTGCAGTGCAGCAGTCCTGGGCCGCACTACTGACATATAACTTCAAAAACCCAACCTCACCAGCAAAACCAATTATAAACCTCAAAAGAAGTCTAAAGTCACAAGCCTGAGCCCCACACTAACGAGCCAGACAGTTTAGCACTGCTGATAAGGTTACTAACCATAATTATTTCCCTCTTCCCAATCAGACAGCTGAGCTGCTCATCAACTAGCTATTGATTCACTACATCTTTCAGGTTCACATTTACCATGGTTCACTGCCATTAAAATACTACGTAGGATAAACAGCTGCAGGGAAAGGGCAGATATGTTTCTGCAGCCACACTAACCTATACTATCTCTGGATCAAAGCCCTCACAGACCAGGATAGTACTTAGTCAGTATTATGTAAGCTTTGCTGATACCAAAGTTTTAGTAATTAAACAAGCACCACCCCTTTTTTCAGATTTCTGGGTTTACATTAATCATGAATAATCACAAAATCATTTTAAGCCAGAGCCTGTTCCAGAAGAAACAGTAGGTTAAGTTTTGGTTTTGTTTTTTTTTTTTTTTTTCAGTAGTAATTCAAAGTTCTACTTACGTGGTTCTTTGTCAAAGCCAAGTACTGCAGATTGGTCAGAAAACCGATTTCTTCAGGGATGGAGGTTAGCTTATTATAGCTAAGATCCAAATAATGTAATTTTTTACAAAGAAATAGCTGCAATGGAACATTTTTAATATTATTATAATTTAGATACAATTGTTCCAGGTTTGACAATGCACCAATCTGCACTGGGACATATGAAATACTGTTGTGCCACAATTTTAAGCAAGAAAGGTTCTTAAGATGTTGAAAACTAATTATTTCTTCCACTGTTCTGAGATTATTTTCTTTTAAGTCAATTTCATGCAAATTGTTTAGTGTAAAAATGGAATGGGGAATGCGCTCTAAATCACAGCAGATTAATTCCAAGGTTCTCAGGTTTACCAGCTTCTTCAGATTATTTAGCACTATCAGTTTATTTCCCTCATTGTTGATACACAAGTGTTGTAAAGAAGGCAGAAGATCTGTAACCACTTGAGGTATACGGGAAAGGTTGTTTTTTAAGTGAATTGATCTCAGATTTTTTAGCCCCTGAAAGCCTTCATTGTATATGGAGTTGTGATGATCTAGCATGAAATATCCCGTTAAGCACAATTCTTGTAGGTTTTTTAGATGGAAGACCCAAAACGGAATTCTTCCCATCTCACTAGATTTCAAGCGAAGCGTTTTCAGATTTTCCTCTAAAAAGCTGACTGCTGGATAATCCATCGTTAGTGATGAATGATAAACATTGAGTTCTTTGAGATTGACAAGCTGAGTCACAGTTGAAGGAAGTTTAGCTTCAGGAATAAGTTCCAGGCTTAGGACTTCTATTTCTGTCAGTTCAAAGACACTGTCTGGAAGACCATTTAACATGAAAAGGTGAAGTTCAGTCTTGTCTTGGGAATTTTTTACTAGTTTATTTTTCAGTTTTTCCACTGACCATTCGTTATTAAGATTTATCTGTTTGAGTTCATTTTCACTCAAATCAGACAGGAATATAGAGAATCGCTGGGAATAAAGAGGATCATACTGATCTGCCAAGTGGAGAATAAACGCAAAGTCATTCTTCACATCAGGTATATCGGTGTAATTACTCTTCTCTCTCAGCTTCTCAAAAGAATATTGTTTAAGTGAACTTCTTAACATCCACCACAAACTGTAAGTACAAGTTAATCCATAGAAGATCACTAAAACAACATAAAATGAAGCCAAAACTTTAAAAATTTCTGCTAGCGAATAAACACACTGGTACCTTTTGTAGCCTGTAAAGGCCTGAACATTAACTACACAATCAATTTCAAGTGTAATAAATGATAAATAGTAGGGGACATAAATTATTATTATGACAACTACAAAGACTTTCACTATAATCTGTTTCATATACACTGTATATACGACATCCTTTTCTTCAGCATGTACTCTGAATTTCTTCACTTTTTCAAATATAGCTTTAGCTTGTTCCCCTTCTTTTTTGTCAAGAACACTTGAATTTTCTCTTCCAGTTGTTTCCAAGCCAGGTTGTGAGTATGGCAGGGACTGTCTGCTGGCCCCTATGTCTCCTGAACACCCAGGTGATGAAATCACTGTTTTGGATTTGGCTGTTGGCAACTTCCTCGCAGACTGCTCAGCAACTGTTTCTGAGAGGGCACGTGTTGTCCATGGAGAATCAAAACACTTCTGAAGGACGGCTACAAAGTGCTCAAGCCTGGAACTTGTACTAGGATAGTAAAGCCAGAAATTACTGCAAGCTGCAAAAATAAAGGTATGCAAAAGCACTAGGTATGGGAAAAATTTGGCAAACCAGTGAAGCTCTCTCTCATAACATACTGCATCGATATAGGAATACTGCTGCCGATGGAGATAATTCTGGATTTTAAGCGGGATGATTATCGGTGCTGTAGAGCTAGCTGACATGTTAAGGTTGGCTTTAACTAAATCCCAAGGCACAGCACAATGATTGTCAAATTCTAGCTTGCAAGGAAGACAACATAATACTCTGGTTTGAGTAAGCTGGAGGGCCCCAGCGAGCACAGCAAGTAGCAGCATTATCATGGTGAGGTAATACCAGAAGACATCCCACCATGGTTTTAGTATGTGGTAGGATGACTGGGCATCTGCTAAGCATTTGAGTTCTGTTAGCGTGATCATGACTTTGACCTGTGAGAGAACAGCAGCTGGTAGAGGAAAAAAAAAGAAAGGACACTGTCAGAGAATTGTAAAGAACAATGTATCTAACCATTAAACAATTTAAGTTTATTACTGTTTTCAGAGTTTTAAATATGTGTACCATTTGGTCTAGCCTCCAGAGCATCGCAAAAGGATCCAAGAGCTCCTGGCACCTGACCCTAACCATCACCTTAAGGATTGATTTTAAGGAAAGGTATTTGGAATACAAAAACTAAAACAGTGAAACCAGCATCAGAGATTAGGAGAAAATATATTTTGGCCAAACATTTGGGTACTGTTCAGGTAGAACCAACAAGCTTCAAGTTAAAGAAGTGGCTGATATATTACTCGCAGTCCTTCACCACCATCCTAAACTTAAATAACAGAGGTGATTTCTTATTTACGAAGAATTCCAAAATCAGAGTGATACATTACCATGACATCTCTTGTAATCTAGAATTTTCTACCAGGTTAAATAATTCTAACCAATTAAAAAAATACATAATTCTGCAAAAAATATATATAAGAATATGTAATGCAAAATAATTCCCCATTTTCTCCCATCTAGACAATTAAGCATATTGACAGAATGAAAATTAAGCTATCACAATTTACTATTGTTCAATACTGTAATCTATATATAAAAATGTCACAATAAACACCCAGAAGCATAGGTTTGATTCATACTTACTTTACTAATTAAAGAGAATAAATTACACAGCACTGCTCAGTCGGGAGGTCTACACCTTTTAAAATTCCTTGGACATGCCATCTTTACATTTGTCTTCATTCTGGATGGAGAAAACATTTAATATACTTATTTTTAGTGGCTTAACCTAAATAAAGAGCAAACATTTGAGCTTTCATTAGAACTGCTGCCTCACTGTGGATCCATTAAACTCTGTATTGCTACAGCTACATAAAATGGAACAGTTCATACTCATACGTGATCACGCAGAATGTGAAGTCAAAGTTTTGCAGTTCACATCACAGACACTCCCCACAAGGAAACTGCCTACAGTTACCCTGTTTCAACTGGGAGGTAATTTTTTTTTTCCCAAATAACTATGAACTTGCTACTTGGGAGACCGACCACCACCTCACTACAACCTCCTTTCAGGGAGTTGTAGAGAGTGATAAGGTTCCCCCTGAGCCCCCTCTTCTCCAGGCTGAGCCCTCCAGCTCCCTCAGCTGCTCCTCCTAAGACTTGTGCTCCAGACCCTTCCCCAGCTCTGTTGCCTTTCTCAGGACCTGCTCCAGCACCTCAATGTCTTCCTTGCTGTGAGGGGCCCAGAACTGGACACAGGATTTGCGGCCTCACCAGCGCCAAGCACAGGGGGACAATCATTGCCTGGTCCTGCTGGCCACACTATTCCTGCTACAGCCCAGGATGCCACTGGCCTTCTTGGCCACCTGGGCACACTGACAGCTCATGTTCATAATATATTAGTACTGTACATTTCAAGTCCAAACAGAGCTGACAAATTGTTGTAAAAAGTCAAAAAATAGCTAAACTAAGGTAGAACCTTCTTCTTACTCCACATTCACATTTGAAAGGGGAAGAATGACTGAAAATAACTTCACTCTTCTTGCATTGACAAAGCTGCTTTTAATAGAATGTAAAATCTTACCAGGCCCAGTCAAGGGAAAGCAGCTGAAGAAGGACTGGATGGTTCCAATATGCTCCTGGAAGGAAAACAAATTGTCATCAAATCATGAAATATTTGGACTCCAATAATGAAAAACATTTGAAAAGTCCAAATTATCACTGAACTGGCTTAAAAAAGTGTGAAAGGTCTAATTAGCATGAGGATGGGAACTATTCTTTTCCTGACAATCACATAAACCTCATCAGGGACTTGGGCAGGTACTAGTGTTTCAAGAAGATGTTTTATATAACTAAATGCTTATTGGAGCATTCTTGGAGAATAGGGCATACCTATTCTGTATAAAGGATGGAATTCAGAGTACAATAAAACTCTTTGATAAAGTATTTTCCCTAAAAGTTACAGAAAGGAAAAGAGAAAATGAAACTTAAGCCAATTCTGTGAGAAGCATATTGGTATACTTGAGAATATGCATCACCCAATACACCTTCTTCAAGCAATGACAAAATGCTAAAAAAAAAAAAAAAAAAGAGTTTATTTTTGTAGAGATTGAGAACTCAAAGTGAGACTGACCTGTGTGACTCTGTGAGATCTGTTTCTATGAAATGCTTTGTCACTTCTATATTTTGCACTGGAAAGCCGTTAGCGCCTATCCCAGACCCCAGAAAAAATACTACATTCTTGCAGTGGTTTGACAATGCTTTCCAGCAGAAAGCAATTGTCACAACACTAAGTATTTAAATACTTGAACACTGGTCTAGTGAATGGCTACTTTTTGAAGCCTTTCAATGCAGCATGTGCATCCATTACAATTCTATATATATGAAATAAAGCTTCCCATCGGAGGAGTACACAGTACATACAAGTGTAATGCAAACATGTGAATTATTAATGAAAATTTTGCCAAAGATGTTTTTCTTTCAAATCCTGTCTGTATGCCAAGAGTGACTAATCAAATGGAATAATGCTGAACTATAATGGGTTTGATAAACCTCATCTCCAGCAGCTTTTAACCCATATCAAAGCCATAAGAGCTTTTCAAAAAGGCCTAATTCAATTGGCAATCTTTCTTAGAAGATGCGAGAGTGAAGTTTAGCCCCAGGCGAAATGATGACTTCAGGAGAGTTACTCCAGACCAGTACAGAGACACAGGCCAGAAAAATAAAGACCACTAATATCTAGGTAATTTTTAGTTACTTCAAGACTTATTAAATCTGATCAATAGAAACATACCCAGAATGTGAATAAAAGGCTGTTACTTTGAAAAACACTATCTATAAGCATCGAACACCCATGATCAACCCCCAGCTCCAAAAGGTTACTTAACGTTGCATTCCTGTCATTTGGTCACTGCTTACATAATTTTAGGCACATTTAGTTAGGGATGGCTCTTCAGCAAGGTATCTGCCTTGCTTGTCCTCCCCAGAGGGTATTCAGCTGGTGTTTCTGACACACTAATTTAATGAAAATAGATTTATACAACTAAAACATACCATGACAGGTATTCCTGTGGCTCCTCTATCTTGTTTCCCCCCACACACCCCAAAGAAACACAGCCACCAAGTTTTCAGCCAATCTCTTAGACTCTAGTAATTGCTTCTCAACTTTGATAAGGAGATGCTGATATTTTTAGCAAATGTGTTTGTTCTATCAATTTTCTATCGAAAGCGATTCCTGACCTACAGTACCAACTTAGCTTCTAGCTAGTTTCCAAAGTTTCAGATGGAAAATTAAGTTCCATAATAAACTAAACACACAACCAGTTTTGCTTCACAGGCAGCTTTGAGACTCCCCTATGGGATGCCCAGTACCTGCTTATGGTTTCATATGCACAGCCTGAGCCTCCACTTGCAAATAAGCCCTCATGAAACTCCCAAAGGAAAAAAAAAAAAATACACAAACTCTACCCATACACACACTCATTACCCAACACAGATCTTTACCGGCAAAGCCTTCAGTTTCTATTGGTGTGCTACTGTTTCCTTTCTCAACCATTCTCTAAAAACAAAAAGCCAGGTACTGCAAGAGTTCTGGTGCAAGTCTGAACTTCATAAAGGATGATACCGTCATACTTGCTTTCAGCAGAAGCATTCAGGTGACTGCCTCTCCCTTTTTTAAGCAGCAGACTACTGAATTCAAACACTGCATCTGATCTATGGTTTTTCAGAATCTGTACTTCGGTCACCTGTGTGCACAGGCAGATTCAGTTGTAAGACCTTTTTGATGGGGATTGTGTTTTTGAATCTGTATTCCACTGAATGTGGAACATACAAACAAGATTAGAGAAAGCTTCTTTCCAGTTCCTTCTGAAGAAGGTCACAGGTGATAATTAAACATGTATAAGTGATTATCCTTTTGTATTTAAAATAAGCCCAAAGACATTCCCACATTCTATATTAACCAGCATATTCCTCAAGCTCTGGATGTTCACAACTGCACTAACACTATTACAAGTTTGCCATATTAACCTCTCAAATAATCAAGACCTAAAGTTCTTCCAAACACTCAGAGACTGTAATTACACCTACAGACAATCTCAACCATCAGTACCTGGACTGACTAGAAACCCTGCCTTTCTTAAACACTCCTGCTCTCAAGACAGGAACATAAGGTGTAGAACAGTAATAGCAAAGCTTTATGCTGTTTAAGAAGCAGCCCTTGCTCTCTAGAGAAGGCTTACATAAGACTAAATAGCCAAATAATTTACGGGGAAAAAATTGCAAACATAGTTTAACATTTATTAAGTTAGGCAACACCTACATTTTTACTTTACCAGGCTTACTCTTCTGTGCTACTGCTTCAGAGCTAACTGCACAGCACACAAACTGATTAAAAAATCTGGCAAAAATCAAGCAACTACTACCCATCCCTACCACTACCATGCCTTCATCAAGCTGAGAAAAATAGGAGTCCAACATGGCACGTGTATTTCATTTGCCTCCACTACCTGAAAGCTTGAACATTCCCAGGTTCAATACAAAAGGCCTTAGGCAAAAAAAAAACAAACCAAAAAAACCCAACAACTTAAAGGCAGCTTCACCTAAACTCAGAGCATACATCCTTATTTTATTACTTCCTTTCTCTCTCTGGTACACTTAATGTAAGAAAAAATACTTTATTCTGCAGTATAATTGAAAATATGCTTTACTCCAATTTGATTCGCTTTAAAAGCACAAGATTTACTCTTCATGTCTCACTGCGCAAGATTAGACACATTACATTATGCATTTCCATCCTATGCCTGCAGCACTCCAGGAAAGGCCATTGTCTTCCTTGAACCATATTAAGTTAATTTCTCACTGAATATCATTGATAGCCAAGTATTGAGCCTTTTCTCTATTCAAGGAAGTCCAGTAAAGAGGTAAACTTCGGTTGTAAAATATGTCACTGGTCAAACACTCACTGGGGAGATGGATCATCTTCAAACATTCTAGTTGCCTAGGTAGCTAAAATTACATACCTGTAGGCCATATGATAATGAATTGTATCAGTCAGGTCAGCCCAAGTGCATGAAGCTACTTGAGTTTAACTCTGAATAGCAGATGGGAGGGAAAAAACCCAGGTCAATTATTTTGAAAACTTAACTCTGAAATGAAGTTGCATTATAAGATATGTATTGAAGTTATGTTAAATGTGCTTTTTATTTAATATTAGTCTATCCCGTAGAGCAATTTTAAATACAAATGCATATATAAATACGTTGACTAGGAAAAGCACTTTCTCCAGCCCTCTCCTCAACTTAAGTCTGAGGTGCTAAGGGTTGTGTTATAGCTGAAATAGGTCACAGCCTATGCTCCTAGAAAGGCCTGTACTAGCAAGAAAAAGATTCAATTTAAACTGAAGTTTACAACCAAATAGACAGTAGGTGAGACAAACAATTTACGCAAAAAACTCTGCAAACCAAATGTGGAAAAACTGACAAGCAGGTACAAACCCAAGTTTCTGAATATGTTTCACAGTTAAGCAGGTAAGCCATGGTAAAAAAACTACAGTAAAATGAGAGTAGACCAGCTTTGTTTTGCATGTAATTGCATCAAGGTGACTGATCTCTCTTAGAGCAAGCCTTCTACTTGCCCAGAATGTATCACTCCATTTATAGCCATGGTGCTTTCTCAGGTCCCCAAAGCCATACAGAACCCAGACTCGAAATCAAATCTGAACATTTCTAGTAACCAATAGTTAATACTGAGACACTACAGCAGTACAGTTTTCAAACTCAAAGATGCATAAAAAAAAAAAAAAGAATTTTAACTTGAGACATCTTGGTATCTAAAATACTGACTACAATAATCATCAACACAACCACCTGTTTAGAAGAGATTGCTTTGTATTGGTCATAGAGACATATCTTGTTTCATCCTAACATTTGACAAATAATTTAACTTATTTGTGTTCTCACTGGAAACTATCACTCTTTTTATTTGCTCCATTAATATACATTTCTTCAAACAGTTGTACATTTCACATATTCCACTTTAAAAAGGAAATTATAAGAAGACTGCCAAAACTCCACATTGGTATTGCCCACTAAATAGCTGTATCATGAGTCTCTTTGGTAATTCCTAAAGAAACATAGCAAACCTCATTAACAATTTTAGTCATTGCAAAGAGTTCCATAAGGTTTTAAAATGAAAAAAGTATAATGAAGTGTAGTGGTTCTGACTGGAAGACCATGGCACACTGAGGTGTTAGTGATCCACTCTGGGTAGTTAACACGTTCAAAACTGTGCTGTGCGCATCTTTTGTCCGCAGGATTAATTTGGTCAGATCATAAGGAGTCTGCAGGTAGGCTCCCACTTGGTACCTGGGACTACTGCAAGAAGTTCTCCCATGAACGTCTTTCCTCACTAACAGTAGAAATGATGCACAGAGTTGTTTCCTCATACGAAAATTCTGTAATAGCTTGACTGATCAAACAGAGGTAACCCTGTGCACAGGCAGAGTCTGCACAATGTGCTGCACAAGAATTAAAGGCTCAGTCGATGATACACAATCTGTGTTCTCAGTATAAACAGATGTAAGATTATCTATATTATTCTTCTTGTTTATAGTGTCAAACCCAATAAAAAACATTTCTAGTTATACTGTACAGTGCCCGAGTACCTTTCTTACTGAGATTATCATGGACCAGCACCTTTCGGTGCAAAACAAATCATAGAGATTTTCTTCTAGAACTTTAGTTTTGAACTTCTCATGAAGTAATAACAGGGGTCCAAAAACCTGAAACAAAGAGCAAGTCCCAAATATCCATTATGTGACACCACACAGTCTGATCACATCTCACTCATTTTCAACACAAAGAAGTTAGTATGTAAAGTAAAGCACTATCATCTTCTGCCAGCCTCCTTTCCGCTTTTTTTGGTCCCATAACACTTTCAAGTAAACAAAACCTTCAGTATTAAATAAGAGGTAGGAGAGGGGTGTGTATTCCTACTACTCTAAAGTATCTATCCACTGTGCAACCTGCTCTAGGTGAAGCACCTTTAGCAGGGCTCAGACCAGGTGATGTTTAGAGATCCCTTCAACCCCAACCATTCTGTGATTCTAAGAGCCTAAAGAATTGTATTTTTAAGCTTGGCATTAGACAGTCCACGATGAAGTACACACATTCACGCAACAGCAAGTCAGTGTATTTTAAGTCTCAAAAGAGACACAAGAAGAATCAACACCCAAGCAGTACAAGAGAACTTTTTTACAAATAATGTTGAAGGCAAGCACAGTGAAAGCACTTATCAGTTGTCTCCTTGTAGACAAACCTACCTTTTTTTTTAATGAAATGTTAATGAATTTGTGATGTAATGTACTTAATTCACAGTAATGTACTTAATTCATCAACATCTTCCCAGACAGGTTCATGGTATAACAGATCCAACAAACACATGAACAAGAATTTCATACATATTTAAAGAAACAAAGAAGTCCAGTTACAAATTCACAGCTTTTTTATCCTTCCTTTCAAAAAATCTGGTGCTCAACTTGTAAAAATTAAACAGAGCTAGCCAGACCAAGTAGGTACATTTCATTGATAAATTAAATGGTTTTCTAAACAAGTGGAGTGTAAGAGATTGAATCTAGGTTACAGAAAAAAAACCAAACAAACAACCTTCCAGAGTGACTCCATACTATATCAGCTAAAACAAAGCTGGTAATTTCACAAAAGCTACAAGCAGTTCACAGAAAAGGAGACAGGTCACAGGCCATACTGAACAAAGGAAAGAAAAGAAGAGGTATCTGGTTGCTTTGACCAATTAATAAATACATAATGCAGAGTAATACGAATAGGAAGATACTTAAGAGGTGGAGGTGATTATGCAGCCAGCTTGCACACTGCTGGAGGATTGGTAAAACCCTATTACATTTCCATTTCAGGGGAGTTTGGATTTGACATTTAATAAAATGAAAGGACTGAAAGACAAATTTCACATTGCACATACTGTGTGATAGCTATGTACAAATGACACACCAACATCTAAACACAACTCTGCAGTTCGAGAGCTGCACATCCCCATAGGATCAGGAGAGCCAAAAGCAGTGCTGTGCTTATCAGAAGCATCTCCCGCAACAATGCTAGGTTTCAGAATCACAAACAAGTGATCAGACATGAATTCTACAGTAAATCCACAGTAATCCTTCTTTGTCTCCCGAACAAACACAAAGTTAGTTTAGGACCTATGTTTCCCCTGTGTACTTCCATCAAGACCAAGCATGCTGTGCACCAGCCCTCTACTGCGCAGAATTTCCCTCTTTGAGTAGGCTGTCTGAGGAGACAGAACAGCGGGTAAGGTTTTTCAGATAGCAGTACTGCAAGAAACACACTTTTTGGTAGGAAGCCAAGTCTAATAACTTCAAAAACAAGAGTCAAGGTTTTATCATCAACTGAATCAATTAAGAACTTTGAAGTAAAAAACCTCTAACCCCCTACTTGTAAGAAACCAAATAATACTTTGAAGCAAAGCAGACACGACGTTTAACTCTTGTTCAGTAAAGCACTTGAGTATTGACATATCCCATCTCACTTCAATTAAGCAATATTTTGGTGCTTTCCTAACTTTGAGTCAGTGTTACCACAGTTAGTATTTAAACAATGTTACTGTTTAATAAAAAGTATTTACTTGGAAAACACTTTTCCTGTATTGCAAAGGCACTGGCAAAGTAATAATCATTTTCACACTTGCACTGGCATGGGTTTGAAATGATAGTTTATCTTGTAAATAATTTAAACACAGCATAGAAACAGACAGTTTTTAGTTAATTTTCAAATTAAAGGGAAAAAAAAAGGAAAAAAGGATAAAAAGGGAATTTTCAAATTCCCTTCTTCAAATATTTTGGATTACACAACAAATACACATCAAGATTGTTTTGATTCAGATGGAAAATTAGTTTAAAGGACAAATACTTTAGCATTAAAATCTAAATATGCAATTCTTAAATTTCAGATCAGTAGACATTTACATTTGGATGCAAATGAATTTTTAGCTACCAAAAAATAGTGAAATAAATATTTCACAACCTGAACTCTCAGAGATTAGTGATATTTTCCCCCAAAACTAAGGCACTAATGTCTGGGAAATAAGGGGTTACATTTTCTGGGGTTTGAAGTAAGAGCTGTAAAATCAATGTCACTTTAATTAAGCCTGAGTAAACTACATGACCATAGATTTATAGCTGCTGTGTCACAAAACTGAAACGTTGCTTCCATTAAACTAAAATCACAACTCAAACTATTATCACCCACAGAAACAAAGTGTTTGTAACAATTAGCAGCAACCAGATTGTGTTACTACCATATTCTCAATGGTATCACTGGCCCCCTTACTGGCATTGTCACTCCTTCAGTTTCTCACAGTCAACTAAATTCTCAATGTCAATAGAATAAATTGCATTCCAGTTTACAATACTGGAACATACTTAGAAACTGAGCCCTTTTGATGGAAATGCACTCAAATCATTTATTTCGGGGCGTGTAAATACATTATTTGGAAACAGAATGGCACTGATGAGCATTAAATTGAACATACTCCATTACAAGCTTTCTCCACAATTTGCTTCTGATTGTTGAAAGACCCTAGAATTCTCTTGGGTGTACACCAAAAGAGGCTATGTCAGCACTATAGCTCAAACTGCATTTGTAACAGCTTTATTGAGAGCTGCATCATCTGCCTTCCCTAAAGTACAGCCCTTTCATATCACTAAGTTTAAATCAAATATCTGGGGAAACTATTCGTAAGTGTTATGACACTTTAGTTCAATATTAAATTACAATTTGATTTCAACTAGTTAGAAATTAAATCCAGAATTTGTTTGTAGCCACTAACAACCACTTGGGGAAAAGAATCCCCCAAACCAAGCATAAATATAATAACCTGAAGCCCACTAACCAAGTCTGGTAAAACTCTAATTGGAATTACATAACCTATACCATTTAAACATTAAAAAGACAGAATATTTAAACATTAGAATATTAATTCTATTTTACATTCCTCACTCTTCTACATGGCTACCCATGGTATCTGAATCAAATAGCTTCATAACCACAGCATAGACTGCTAACTTATCTTTAGGAAGATTAACTGCAAGAACAATGGGCAGAATAACACTATTTGCAAGGCAACAGCTGAACAGCTGTTATAAGGATGCCTACAGGAAGGATAAATACAGCCCACAGGTTAGCACACAGAATACCGACAGCAGTGTGAAACACTTAGATAGGCAGCACAGAGACCCATATAAACCACACCTTATCCCCTTAGTCACATGAAACATCCATTTCTAATCCTAGTTGAGTAAAGCTTTAAGGCTTTAGCAGTGGGTATTGTAAGCTGAAATAGCATTACTAGTACCACAGTCTCTTTTGCTACCTGTAGCACGTCAGGCAGATCAGGCACAGCAGCAGCTAAAGGAACATAAGATTTCCCCCTCCACCACCCTTCAGAAACCCCTTAGAAAAACAATTATCTGACAGTGACATACTGCTCTATCAAGTTCATTTTACAATGCTGAAATGTTGATCGATGTTTCGTTAGCATTGTTGGTCCCTCTCTAAAAATTATTCAACATGATTTCATTAACTTTGAACAGCAGCTGAATTGGTAACTTGCTATAAAAAAAGGGCAATTTTCTTTTTCTCCCCATGAAAATCCTGTTTTCCTGAAAAAGGAAGAAAATACAAGTCAGATGAGCAACTCGCTCCTCTCAAAAGTGTAAGGGAACAAGCATGTTAATACTGCAAATTTCTGGAAGTTACATGAATCCTACTGAAGCTGAAAGTTTTTACATTATGCTAATGTAAAATTCAGTAGAATGTAATAACATATGCTAATGTAAAACTCTGTGATAAACATTTTGTTATCTAGCTGCAACAGAATGCTTTAAACACTGGGGAAAACCCTTAAAAAAAACCCCATATACTAACTACTGGTTCTCTACTACAGTCATTCTCCTTCCTGCTCTCATTTCATTTCATGTCCTTTGCCCTGCTCAGCACCACAGATACTGAAGAAAAGTCACTCAGGATAACTCTTCTGAGCTACACAGAGTAAAGAAAACACACACAATATAGTTATATAATACTTAAGTTTTCTAAGTACTCTAAGATTTCACTACTTAAACCTCATGGGCTTTGCCCTCACCCCCCTCTTGAAAGTTTAAGTTAAACAAGACAGATCCATAAGCCCTCATGTGTTGCCTTTCCTGCTAGGAAGGTACATAAGGAAAAATTCTGAGACACTAGAAGTAACTGATGCCTTACCTTATTTATCCCTTCAGCAAACAGACAAAGAAAGCTGGGAGTCAGCAGAACATATAGCTTAAATACTTGAAACCACAAGTGACCATACAGTTCCTAGCTTATTCTAGGACTAACTCAAAGGTATACTTTTAAACGACCACACTAGAGGCCAATCCAAACAGTTTACATTATCACATAATTAATTACATTCTAAATATAAAGTTAGCTTTAGGGAAGTCCCCTTTAATCAATCCTACAGAACTAGTCCGTTGCAGCATTCACCATGAACAAATTCTGAACCAGAGCCAGGAAGGCATCTCAGTTTCACCACTGAGCAGATGGGCCCAGAGCAAGCCTGGTGTCACCAGGACAACTCAGCCAGGGTGCAAGTAGAAGTAAGGGCTGCTACAAGATCACCGACTTCCTGGGCATGAGAAATGCATTGGCCAGACAGAGAAAAGGAAGAGAACAACAAAGAGGACGGTTTCTTGTTCGACACGCAGAACTGTCAGGCCTCAACACCGAGTTTAACTCTTCTCTCCCTTCCGGGGAGGCTGGGACTTGGCCCCCGCCTGCCCCTTCCCCCAGGGCAGGTGCCGCCGCCACACCCGGGCCGAAGGGTGGCAGCTGCAGGGCGAGCCCGGGGCAGAGGGAGGTGGCCCCAGGCGACCTGTAGCGCCCGGGTCACCCGAGGACACGCAGATACCGGTTACGCAAAGCGGAGAACGGTTTTGTGCCGAGCCCCGCCCGCGGGCCCAGGGCGGGCAAAGCCCCGCGGCCGCGGCAGGTGAGCGGCCCCGCGGCCGGGGGAAGGGGCGGCCGCCGCGCAGGCTCACCGG
>VXAY01002814.1:1302711-1313246 GCA_013399855.1 Oxyruncus cristatus | reverse complement strand
CGACCCGGCCCCGCGAGCACCGCGGAGACGCCTCACCTGACCGCCCCTGCCGGGAGCTCCCGGCACCGCGGTGTGCCCGCGCGGCTGAGAGCCCCTGCTGCGGCGCGCCGGCCGTGCCGCCCCGCAGGCAGCAGCCGCCCCCTCGGTGCCGGCATTTAAGCAGCTTGAGCCGCTGGAGAGCGGGAGGAGGTGGAGGAAGTGAGAAAGTAATTACCGCCAGCCGTTAGAAAATAAAAATAGGGAATGCGGCACTTGCAGAGAGGCGATTTAATCCTCCCGGAGGCCTCAGCTGAGTGCGGGCGGAAGGAGCGGGGCTGGTCCGGCCGTGGGAAGCGGGGCTGGGGGTGTTGGGGAGCGTAACCGCGCGGGTACATTCGGTACAAGCTACAGCCCGCCGGGGCATCACCGCTGCACCTGCCCTGCAGCAGTGGGAGTCTCGTCACTGGGGTCGGGGACACCCACTCTCCACCACCCTTTCTGACATCAGCAGGCAGAAGTCCGTACGGCAAGACCCTTCTATGGCTCTTCAGTTCCACTGAAAACCTGATAAAAATATAATAAATTTCACAAATAAACACAATGTTTAAAAAAACACCCCAGATTCATTTGACTTTCCTGCTTCACCTCCCCTTTCTCCAGCACATAGTGCAGCTCCCTCCTTCAGATGTTCGAAGAGGCTGACTCCACTGGGTGAAAGGCATGAAAGCCTGAAGGAAAATTTTGATACCTATCTAGATTTCTGCAAAGAACTGGGACACATGGGCTCTGTATGCCTCCCCTTAGTCGTGCAAACAGCTCAATCTACTCAAGTAATTGTCCTGACATATTTTCATTATTATTAACTTCACTGCAAGGACCTGGTCAAACTCTACAGTTACATATTCTAATAATACTCCTTACACTCACCCTGCTATGGTAATGTTTGTTCTTTGCTCAGTCATCAATTTCACAGAAAAATGGACTATTTTCGAAATATTGCTTTTTCTCCAAAAAACAACAAAATCCTTTTCTTCACAGCTGTACAAAACCTGCCTTCATTCTAAGCAGCACAGACACTAAATTTTGCAAAAGTTAACGATTTTCAAATTGTATTCAGTACACATTTAGCTACTAGTATTACTTTCAACTTAAAAGATCTAATAAAATATAGCATACTTTTGTGGAAGCACAAGTATTACAGTTGAGCCAAAAATGAAACTAACTAAAAAAAAGTGAAGCTCACTTGTTAGTCCAAACATGTAAAAATACTAATGCAAACGTGTTGAAAAAAAACCCCAAACCATTTGTTTTTCTAGCTTGCAGTCACAGTGGTAGCCTAGCAGAGGATATATTTATTTTAGGCTGATAGTTTCTACTAAAAGTGATGTACTTTGGTAGTAATGTAACCTCAGAGAAGACACTATTGTCACCACAAAGATGTCAGCATTGTGGCATTGTCTGCAATTACCTTTTCAAGATTCTTTGGTGAGGTTTGGTAAACAGCAGAGAGCAGGCCAGCCTCTTCCCAGGAGGCCAATTCCCCTTTGCCTCATGACTTGCCTCCTCCTTAGTTGTCTGTATCTCAATTTCCATCATGGAGACAAATTTTCTGCTCTATTAGGGGTTCCCTGAGGAATTATTTAATGCATTTTGCTGAGACTGTTTCCCCCATCTGTGATCAAAATAATTAAACTACGTCTCATTCTATAATCTTACTTTCTACTAACTAAAAAATGAATAGTCTGTCTCCAGAACCTGCCACATTTTCTTTTTGTCAGTAATATGCTAGGAAGACAAATTAATGTTTAACTAAATTGTAAAACCAAGAACTGTTTGTGCTAAAAATGAAAGTATTGAATTAAGCCAGAACACTGAAGTTAATGATCATAAGGTTCATAATTGCTTGAACAAAAGATCGCAACACAATTATGTAGGTTTGCATTTTCTCTGCTCTGACACTGAGTAGCTCCTGGGGAAGCACAAGGAGAGGACTCAACTCATCAGTCACACCCCACCAATCCCCGAGCAATGGTATCCCAGCAAAGGAAATATTTTGTTAACCGCCTACTCAAAAACAACTCTGTTTTAGCAGTGCAGCTCCTGACTGTATACCTAACAGATCGTGTTCTTCTTTAGGGTTAGCTTAGTGCCAATTATTTCGGGATGAATTTCTTGCCGTTTTTCTCAAGCAACATTATCTGGAAAATGTTCTTCAAGCTCTAATACATTTCTATTTGTTTTTGACAGCCATTTGTAAGATACTGAAAAACAACAGATTGGCAATGCAGGGAGAATTTCCTTTCACACGTCTGGCCACACCTTGATCATTTTTAACTTAATATTTAGATGTTACAAACCCAGCTTTTTAAAAAAAAATATATATACTGAATTATATACATTGAATATATATATATTTGAATATATATATAACACCCCACCAATGTCAAATGTTATGCTCAGTGTGACTAATAGGTTGTGCATGTGCTTCAACCCCTTCACCTGTAGAGTTTGGGGAAATCTCATGTAGTAAGAAAGGGAAAGCTGCATAACAGAGAGCTGTGTATTTAGGTGGGCAATATAGAAAATATTTCACTTTAAAATATTTTCTATTGAAAATTCTTTTTAATATCAGAGAGATGATATTATACTTGTCTTTTAACCCTCCAGCAGTACTTGGAGTTGCAATAGCAACAGCTTCTTGATTGGCAATCGCACTGGCAGCAGTGTCTGAAGCTGAGCCAGTTCTGCCAATAAAGCACCCTATGACAACTTGCCTTGTGATCACCAAGTGCTTTTCTGCCCGTCTGTTTCTCAAGATTGCATATTTTGATATGAAAGGCTACAGCTTCAGAGTTAGCTGAAGCATGAACCAGCAGATCACAACTCTTTAAAATTCCATGCTACTATTTATTATCCTAAAGAGAATAAAAACCATATAAGATTCATAGTTCTCTGTATAATTTAATTTCAATCCCTGGCACATCCAGATCATTATCTCACTCGCTCTTTTGGGCATTTGCTAAAGCTTCTTTGTCTTCTACTGCGAGTTTGTAAATCACATGTTACATACGCTCCAGATCACTGATTTCCCGGTGCAATAACGTGGCTTGCAGTTACCAACAAAGGCATTTCCTGCAGAGATGGGTATTTTAGAGCAACACTTCCCTCTGCCGGTTCTGTGGGCAGTCACAGCTCTGCCTGCGCTGGAGGGACCTGCACACATCCTTTGCCCCAAGCTCCGACAAGACCTCTGCTCCTCACAGAGTGCGTCGGACAGTACGAAACTAGCAAAGGTCTTACTAATCTATCAGATGAATATGGTAGGATAAAAGTTCAATCCAGTATCAACTGGAGAGATATATCAATTTCGTTTCTGATCAAGACAGGAGTATCTCAAAGTCATAGATAATGCTAAAATTGAGATTCTTACGGTCTGACATCTCATATTCACTCCAAAATCCTGACAGCTTTATGCCAGATGAAATTAGAACAATATTTAGAAACAGATCAGCAGACATTTCTTTGTAGAGAGTGCATATAGGACACCACAGAAAAAAAGATCAATATTTTTAAAGAAACATCGGCTGTACTTTTTGTGACTCTAATGGAAGCCAAGAATAGTGCTACAGTGGATTTTAATTAGGGTTCTGCACTTCCTACCCTGCCATCTATTCCAAACTGCTAGTAATAATGGCTGTGCTTAATTCTTGCCCTTCACAGGGACAGGAACTGGTCCCAGTGCAGTACTACACGTGCTCCTAATTCACTTGTACAAACACGACTGAAAAACATAATTAAGCATTTTGCTGAACAAAGATTCTGTTCACATACTCTGCTGAATAAAGGCTTTTGGTGAACTTCAAAACACAGGAAGATGATGAATAAGCTGAAGAAGAAGGGGAGTAGAAAATACAGATATAATCCTAAAGCAAAATTTACTTTGAAAAGGCAGACAAAAGGACAGAGTTTTTCTGGTCCACAGAAAAACTGTCAAAAGATTGGATCAAGGAGGTACTCCATGTTGAAAGGTAGAAGAGGTAAGAGTGCTGAAATCCATACTGAGGTAAACTGGAATAAACCTTCATTAGAAGACAGGAAACAGGTGATTATGCAGTAGGTGGTTCTTGATCTGTGTTCAAAACAAAGTCTCTGGAAAGAACACAGAAGGTCTAGTTAGAAAATAGCATATGAGAAATATTTCCCATGAAAAAAATATTTTCAAAAATTTTGGAGAGGAAATAAGAGGCTTGAATAAAGAAACCTGAATGTCAGGATTAAGGAGACATCCTGAGTAACAACCAGAGGGAAACAAAAACTAGCAGCATAATGTGGCATAGGCAATGCTTTATTAAGGATGTTTCCAGTCATTGCCTGGTTTTTAAATGCTGAAGAATAAGGATTACTCTCTGCCTAATTTCAATGGTATTGCATTCTGCCTCCTGGTGATCCTTACATCTTTTTGACTAATTGTAAAGTCTGCTTGAGAGTTTTCAAGAGAACTTATAAGGTAGAATCCAAGTAGACAGAGCAACGGAAGATGAACATTTGTCTTCCAAGAGCTTTCAACACAAAATAAATACTTGTTGGCTCTAGAAGCCCTACAGGCATTATCAGCTCACATTTGACACTTAATACTGCATTACTAATAATTGATGTGTGTCTGCTAGAATGCTACTAACAAATAATAATAAAAAAAAATTAGTGCTTTGGGATTCCAATACCATTCACTCCTTTTGTTCACATATGCTTTGACTCCCCTGTACAGTTCTAGTATTGCAAATACAAGTCATAAAAAAGCAATTAAGAATCCAGCACTTGAAATTCTACATCACATAATTTTCTGCTGAAAACACATGCAATACACTTCAGTGTATTCTTATGCAGATCCTGGTTTCTCTCAACTGTCCTAGGCTTTTCTTTCACTTACCATATCCCATTTTTTACGTTTCAGTCACCTTACACAGAGGTGAAAGAATTTTACACCAGCACTCTTGCAAAGTCTTGGATTTCTAGTCAAGTCAGCACTTGTCTGGAGACAACTTTATGCTTGCTGGAAATCAGAAGTCCTCCAGGAGGGAACTACATGCTGTGCTGTTTCATGTAATCATTGTTGCTTTACTTCCTAGGCCACAGATGTGCAGCACTGGTTTCAGCTGACAGCCCAAGAGGGTCACCCCCTTCCAATTACCCCTTACTGCTGATTACAGCCTCCAGCTAAAGTTTCACCAGAAGTTGCTGCTCCCTCAAAACTGCAGTATGGTTTATGTGTGATGTTCTCCCCATCCTGGTGCTACCAAAACTAACTGGATCAGTTTAAACCCTTTTGGTTTCAGGGTTTCTTTCTGCATCGTTTTGAAACACCTAATTTGGGATCAAACAGTATCAGCTCTTTCCCATTTAATGTGCTGTTACAAAAAAGCAGTATCTGCTCTGCACCTTGCAGACCCAGATCCTTGTGGAAGCTGTTAGATTAAAAGATCAAAGGCAGGTTATTTGTCTTTTAGCACACATTCATTCTGGACCTTTTTCTCTCATTCTCTTTGGTCTTTTTTCCTAATGTGTATTTTGAGGTTGGCCAGTGATTTATCTGAAAAAATTTATTCCCAATATCCCTCCAGAAAGTGTAAACATCAGTTCTGTATTATTTGTAGCCCCTGCCAGAAAAAATGTCACAGAATCACTCTCTGGTAACTTGAAGAACCCATAATAAGAAATATCTCTGGTACATCTCAAGCAGCACCTTGCCTTCTGTTTGCTAGAGAACATGGAAAAATAAGACAAAGCTCTGTTATACCGAAGTATCTCTACCCAAATTCAAACACAAAGAAGGCATCTCTGGAATCTGTCAGAAAATACTTCCATTGTCATACCCTCTTTCATTATTAATGGCTTGATTCCATGGGGGAAAAAAGCTAAAATCAGCATTGGCAGTTTGAACAACATCCAAATAAATGAATAGTAATTTGTTTATGGGTATTGCTAAGAAATGCTAGAGTTATCCAACACTTGCTTCACTCTGCAGTTACATTCCATTTTCTTTAAGATATACAAAATGTATGAGGTCATTTAAAATTGGAGTGCTCTAAGCACCCGCTAAGATTAGATCTTTAGAGGCAATAAAACTAGTATAATCTGAGCTCCAGTATCACATTAATTTGCTATGATGCCTTTTTTAAAATAGTGCCAAGCATATACAGTAGCTACTATCTGATAAGCAAATTGTTACAATGCAGCCTAGCAGGAAAAAACAAGAAAAACTCATTTTTTTTGAATCAAAATAAATGCTTACAGCATAGCCTGCTATGGGGAGTTCCTTGGCACATATTTGAAATGTTTAATCATAAAAAAATGTAGTTAGACATGAGTCATACAGCTCACCCCAAATGACTGAAAAGTCTTATGTATTTTTTTAATACTCCATACTATGAGTAATATAGGAAATTCTCACTGAAGTATTTCCAGCTTCTCAGACTCTCCTTATGCAATCCAGCGTTAGTCATGCAGTGTGGGAGCAGTCAGATAGCCACATCCTCTTCCCCAGATGCTGGCTGGACTCACCCTTTAGGAATAAAATTAGGCCTGCAAGATGTTTGTGCCGCATTTCTTCAGCTGTGTTATAATAGATTCTATTGAAGATGGCTCACTAATTTCTCAGAACATCTCTTTAATAGAGAACTGCAAAAGACAAAATTATTACCCTTTTTCTTAAACAGGGCTTGCAGCCACAGTACAGCAGACTGCAGTGGCAGCGTGGCAATATGGGCTGGGGGTAAGGACGGTCCCTCCCACTGAGAGACTCCAAGTTATCCATGACTAAGAGGTGTGTGGGTGTCCCCTCTAACCTATTGCACACAGGAGTATAGGACTGGACACTGAATTGCTGCAGACATCAGCATAGCTTTCTGTGCTCTTGCTGTGCTGGAAAAGCATAGCTGTGCAGTTCTGAGGGAGAAAAGAAATAGAGGAAGATACTAGGAAGAGGAATTGTGAGCAAAGAGATTCTCTTATCTGCTGTCCAGTTGCTTTTGTGATCAGAAAAATAGGCTTTTGTCTATTTCTTGTTGGTAAACAAGTCTGTGACAAAGACTTACACGTCCCATCAGTAATTAAATGTCTTCTCCCCTTGACAAAAAAAAAAAAAAAAATCTTTGGGGCCCTAAATCTATATAAAAAGGAAATTACAACACATATGTTTCTTTTGGAACTGCCACGTGTAAGGTTTTATTTTTTATGACTTGTATAATACCACTTTGGAAAGCACTGGCTATATCCCAAGGGAAAGCTGATTTAAATTTTTCATCTCTACTTTGATTTGACCAAGATACACGTTTATTAGAGTCTTATCTACTGCAGCTTAGGGTAGAAAACTCTGATGGACAAAACAGAGCTGAAGTCAGCTGATTTTCCATAGACTGTTAATAGTGTGCTTGGGCATCAAGTTCTGCCAAGTAATTTTCTCCCCTTCAATTGAATTGCCTCACTAAACTGTTTTGAAGTGTACCATTCCTATTTCACAAAAAGATGGAGCCAGATTATATGAAAAGAAATTAGCCTAAAAATGAACTAATTCTTAATTCTAATGAATGAGAATGTGTTAAGCAGTTAGACCAGCCATGTAAGACTTTTATCAAAAATTGAGGAGGCATTACTGTGCACTTACGAAATGAGCAAGATGCTTCTAAACTGAAAGTCAGCATGAGATACTTTGGGTGCTTAAAATAGTCCAGAAAAGTTTAATCCAGGTGCTAGCAAAATTACTTTTTAAATATAGAAATGAATACTACTTCTAAGTAAGAAAGATAAACCTGAAAAAGCAAATATCTCACCACACCGAAATTTATTGCGTTAGCTGAATCCTGGGATTCAGGACCAGTTTAATTTTATGAAAACTGTTGAACGCTGCATTCACAAGACAATGTATTTAACCATTAGGCTCAGTGTTTGTGTTTTCCCTGATGTGCCAGAACTTGTAAAATTCTTTTAAGGTAGCTATTTTTGAAACAAAGTTTTGGCCCTTCACACACAAAGTGTGGGAAGGTCGAACTGCTCATCTGGTTTCTCTAATGTTGTTGAGACAGGCCTCCTTCTAACTGATATGCAAACTGAGGCTTTCCTGCTCAAAACACAAAATGCCATTACATTAAAAAACCCCCCTAAATTATCATTTTGGAGGGAAGAACTTGAAAAATTGCTACTGAGCATAGGTAGCAACTAGAATTTTCATAGTGGTCCATTATTACAGCAGACTTTGGTCATTGCAAAAGTTGGACCTCTTGTATGTTTTGCATATTAGGTCAGTTGAAATTTGGACCAAAACTGTTGCACCAGAATTGTAACTGATAGAACAGACACTACTGCCTTTGCTGTGTTAGTTAAACTGCAGTTTAACTAACATGCTCATAAGATTCACTCACATGCTCATAAGATTCTGTTTTGCCAACAGGAGTTACACATATCAGGTGTCTTGCAAGAGATGAAAATTCAGTGCCTGTTGGGGCAGACAAGATTTAAAACCCCCTCTATTCTTTACTGTCTCTGCTGATCTGGTAAACCCTGAGCATCACTTGATGGGGTAAGAGTGCTTGTTTTATCATGTGAGGGTAAATCAGCACTGTCTTAACAACATCTCTTCAGCTATCTGTATCATGGACCTGGAGCAGGGGTGGTGCAGAAGCCTGCAACATATAGCACTGCATGGATTTCCCAATGATATCTGCTTTGTAAACAATAGTCTGTGAAAATTATGGCCATCAATGGAACAAACAGCCAACGTTAGGCTAAAGTTTCTTTTTTCCCCCCTTTTTGAAGCACCTCATGATACAGCACAGGTTGGGATCTGCTGCCCTCCGGTGCATGCTTGCAGAGGTCGTCTCTGCCAGCACTAGCACTGCGTTTCAGATCATGAGAATTCTCAAAAAGCATGACAGAAAAAAAGAATAAAGTGTTAGGTTCTTTGCGTGTCTTCTTAAGGATCTAAAAATAATTTCTGGGACTTGTTTCTTAATTTTGCTGTTTTGTTTTGACTTTGTCGGAGTATATTTATATATCGCAGTAGAGGTGTTCTAGTCTGGTCTGTGAAACTGGTTCTCTTCAATCAGTTCTCACTCTTTCATTTTCTATGAATATACACAATGATTATACGCACAATGCAATACATACAGTAATGATATGCAAGTAGTGTATCTATCACATTTGATATCTGCATTCTGCCTGCTAATCCTCTTTGTGATTACTACTGACACATCAGACCTCTTTCTAGTATCCACATTAAAAAAAAATTTGCTATAGAAAGCATTTCCTCATTGGGTTGTGCATTTCTTTCAAAAATCTTTATCTGCATTAACAAACATTTTTTGAACAAGAAATGCATTTGACACATAATGTCATGCCAGGCCCTTGTCAAATCTGATTGGTGGGTTCTTTCAGCTCTGCGGAGTTGCAATGTGACGTAGCATACAAAATGAATTGGAGTTGTGCAATCTTTCTCTTAAGCTTCTGTACTGCGATGTTGATATTAAGGCAAACCACTTTTGTAAAGATTTATAAAAGAAGGAAAGGTAGGCTGCAAAAATATTTCAAATATACATATATGTATTTCTAACTAAAAATTTAGTGATGTTGAGGTACTGATTAAAGGGCACTTTTTCATTTACAAAGAGAGTAAGTCTCTGTCCTGGTTGTGAAGGGAACTTTAAAAATACAAATCCTGTGAGTTAGTGGAATACCTAAAGAAATCTGGAAAAGTGAACTCTTTTCCTGATAAGGGGTCAGCTTAGATATGAGATGATTGTTAATGATTTTGACGTTTTATTCCCTCTAGAAAGACAGCTGAAAGAGGTAACCAGTTAACCCAGTTTCATAGAACCATAGAATATGTTGAGTTGGAAGGGACCCATCAGATCATTGAGTCCAATTCCTGGCCCTCTGCAGGACATCCCGGAAATCACACCATTGCCCAAATTCTTCTTGAACTTTAGGTCACAGCACCTAGCCTGACACCCTTTGCGTGAAAAGCATTTTCCTGATATCCAACCTAAACCTCCCCTGACTCATATTCCTGCCATTTCCTGGTCGTCAGAGTGAGGAATCAGTACTTGCCCCTCCACTTCCCCTCGTGAGGAAGTTGTACACTTCGATGAGATCTCCCCTCAGTCTCCTCTTCTCCAGGCTGAACAGAACAAGTGTCCTCAGCTGCTGTCCATAAGGCTTCCCCTCCAGAACCGTCACCATCCCTACGGCCCTCCTTTGGACACTCTCTAATGACTTAATGTCTTTCTTATATTGTGGTGCCCCAAACTACACACAACATCCAAGGCGAGGCCGCCCCAGTGCAGACCAGAGCGGGACAATCATCTCCTTTGGCCGGCTGATGCCCCTCAGGGCGCACCGGGCGGGACGAGCGCTCTCCGCCCCCCGGTCGGTGGGACGGGCTGCCCCGGCTCCGCCCCGGCGGGAGCGGTGCCGGCGGGCGGCGCGGCCGTGTCGGGGCGGTGAGTGAGTTGTGGCCACGCCGGCCGGGGCGGAGGCGCTGCCTCGGTGCCTGTCCCTGCCGCGGC
>VXAY01002814.1:1279170-1302695 GCA_013399855.1 Oxyruncus cristatus | reverse complement strand
CCGGGGAGCACCCCGGTGACCGCGGGGCCTGTCGGGTGAGGGCCGGGGGTTCTGGTGCCCGGCAGGTTCTGGCCTCTCCAGCTCTGCCCTGCAGGTTGGAAACATGCGTGGGTGGGAGCCTAAATGCAGTATGGAATGGCTAAATGGTAAAGCTGCTCTGCGAGGGGGGAAAGTGTAAGAAAAACCTCTCCACAGCCTCATCTCTCTCCTCAATCCATACAGTAAAATTTATTTCTCTGCACACAGTTTTCTCCTTTCCTTGTAGATTATGGGAGAAGAAAGGACAAAATATTGGCTGCTACAACAAATTCTTCACACATAGCCTTCCTTGCTCCTCATTCCCCTAAAAATATAGAAAGCTGCAGGAGCAGTAATTTGTTATCCTTTCTACCCTAAAGTGTTAGTTTTCCTCTTTTCTCTATGGGTATGTAAGGTATGCTGAGTTAAAGCATGAATGCTTCAGAGCATTGAAAATTAGAATGGGAGGAAAAGTATTCCTTATTGTTTATTTCTGAGTTTAACAGATACAAGTCTTGGCCAGAATGCTGGTGTCTGACTCCAAGATTGAAAAAAGAAACATTAATAAGATTAAGAAAGGAAATACCTTTTCATTCCTGCACAAAGATCAGTGCATTTTCTGTGTTGAAATAACCTTACCAATTTTGTAGAGAATTGAAACAGAGTTTGCATTACTGCTGTAGCTGCCTGACCCTGTGTAACTTTCCCGTGCTGGAACAAATGTTGCATCTTGATGAGAAAAACTTATCTTAGGACATTATAAACCATCTCATTAATGTGTCTTACACATACTTGGTTGTCGCTGAAACACATACAGCAGTAATATTTAAGAGAGAACTCATCCTAAAAGTACCAATAAATAATTCTTTTGAGCCTGTGATAGGTTTTAATGTGTCATATACATTTATAGTGGGAATGTGTATGTTTGGGGGCAAAAAGAGTAGGCCTCGTTTCTTTCTTTTTCTCCTTTTTTTTTTTTTTTGAGATCTGTGGGAGAGCATCAGCTTATATTAAGGAGGCCTTTCCCTTTACTTCCTATTGTAGTTTAAGTGGAAATATTCAGTTGCAGATAAGGGAAGAGATATTTTTAGAAATGAAAAGTCATAAAAGTATTTTAGATGGGGCTTTTTCATTTAATGGCCAGTAGTTGTCTCCGAATGCTCTTGAGTCTGAAGAAACACTGTTCAGCATTCACTGGAGAAGTGTCACAAAGATTGAAACACAGTGGGAGGAATGTTACATGCTAATGCCTTTTCTTGCTGAGGCTGCTCAGCAAGGTATTGTTTCCATTATGTTCCTCATGAAGTTTTCACAGTTCCTACATTTCTGTGGTGTTAAAGATGGATATATCTTTTCACTTCAGGTATTTCAGGTACTTGCAGAGGTTGGCCACACCACAGTGATTGAGGTCTGCTGCAGCTCATGCAATGTTGTGGTTTTGCACGATTGCCTTGTGTTGAATAATGGTTCACAAATACCACACTGCCTTCCAGTGCAGCCTGGCACTAATGCTGGAAATATTTACAGCAGTTAATAATTTTTCTAACAAAACTTGCAAGTTAGTTTTGCATGTAAGGCTTGCAAGTTCTTTATATAATTTTTCTATTTCTCAATACGAAATAAAACAGGCAAAAGTATGCAAGTTTGCCCCTTAGGGCTAACTAACTACTGCAAGTGTTTGCAGCTGAAAGAGTAATGCTGCCTTTGGTCTCACCCTGGGGAATTGCACCATTATCACGATCATGTTTTAAGTTAGTATCAATATGTTACACAAGTAGTTTTGGTAAGGTTACACAATGAGAGGAATAGAGACCTTCACAATCTTTTTGATTTCACATAGTTATTATCAAAGATTATGGTGAATATGCTAAGTGGTGTTATTAGAAGTAACTTAAAATGGATTTACAGGTCTTTTTAAAGCAGATATATTTCTTTTTTGTCTTTCAGAGTATCTGCAGACTACTGTCAAAGATTTAGTTGCTGTTTACTTTTGCTAGTCCTCAGGCCCGTAGAGTTTCTTCTTGTAAAGGAACTTCAGTTGATTACTTGCAGATTGCTAAATGCAATGGGATTACGTAAGTATTTTTGAAGGTCTGACTGAGTTAGCTACAACTCAGTACTGTGTGAGAAAGACCCTAATTTCAGAACTGAGACTGAGTTAGTAGCACCTGGAACAAGACAAAGACAAAACCAGCATACTTTTAAAACTTAAATCATTCAATGAAGCATCCTTAAAAGGGAGTGTTGATTAGCCTTTTCTACTAGTTTGCAAGTATAAAGAACACTTTTTTTGTTCTCTTCCCCTTTTCAGGTAGGAAAGTCTGGCAGAGCAGGGGTAATACTTTAATGAGTAAACTATGGAAAACAAAGTTAATAATTATACTGCTGTGGCTACTGTGTTTCTGACATAGATCTGGGGTTACATGCTTCTCTCTAACACATTCCAGTCATATTGAAAATGTCAACCAATGTATATATTTAAAAATACATTCTGGAAGTAGTCGCTTGAAGTACCAGCTCTTCTTTCTTTATAGTTATTGATTAACAAGGACATATTTTCTCCAGTCAGTGAACGATCTGTTACTCCACACAGAAGTCCTTTTCTAGCTCTCCGTTCTCTGCCGTGATGACATCATCTGATGTTTGCGAAGGCACCGAGGCAGAACTCGGTATCGCTACAAAAAGTGTGCCGGCCTGCCTCTCTAGTGTGACTGGTGATCTTAATGATCCTGGTTTCAGCATACCTGATTTGAAACACTTGGAAGTGGAGACCAGTTTTAAAGATGTGTAACTTTTTAGAAATTAGGCTCTTTTTCTATTCTGTCTATATTGGCAACTGTAATAGCAATTTTTATTACGCAAATACATTTTCACAATGATTCTAACAGAGACTTTGAAGCCTGAATGGCATTTAATCTTAATTATTATTCAAAGAAAAGAAGATCAGTACTGTCAAATAAAGGAAACCTTCCTTTGAGATGACATTCAGAAACATTTTGCAGCCCTGTCAGTTAGAAAGTTTCATTCTCTGTGGTTACAACTGTGGCAAAGTAATAATTTACTGAAGTTTACTTAATTGAAACAAAATCACTGGAGGGAAGAGAAGGGGCTCTTATCTTTTAAAATTGCTTAGTGATGCGTAGAAGCTCATTCCTAGAATTTGTAAGGTTTTTCAGGTCACTTATTTATTATGCAGAGATGTTTTTTGCTTCACGAAGCTTCTGTTGCCGTGGCATTAGAACGTGCCAGCTACGAACAGATTTGCTTTCCAGATCCATCAAACATTCAGCCTCTGCAGTAAGTATTCCTTCAGCTTCACAGAGAAAACTGTTTCATGCAATATTTTAGAGATGCACTAATTTTGTCTCATGTAAATCAGCATGTAAAAAAAGATATGTATGTGGCTAAGTAAGTAGTACCACTGTTATTTGTATTTTTGAAGTACAGACAAACATTAGTCATATTTAAGAAAACATACACTGTAAAATTGGATTAATCTTCTAAACCATATGTGTGTTTTTAAATACATACAGTAGAGATTACCGAGTCAGAATTCTCTCTTAACTCTCTTTCGTTCTGTGTTGAGAAGTATGACTTCATCTGTCTAGTTATCTTTATGGTTTTCTTCCTCAGGACAAATAAAAGGTGTCCTGTGTTGGATTCCTCTGATGTTAATGCTGTATTGATGAGGTCAGAATCAGATCTGTAGAGAAGACATGAGCAGAAAAGTATCTGTTTAATTTTATAGCTTCCCATTCTTCAAATCACAATGTATATGGTGTATTCATCCATTACTATAAACAGCTTGAGCACAAAAGTGTTCGTGCTGCATGCTTCCACTGTGAGTCGTTTCCATTGATTCAAAGTTGAAACTTGGAATATAATGGTAATGCTGACATTTTCTTCTCAGAGTATGGTGGCTAGAATATGGGTTTTGAATCTTTCATACAGTAACAATAGCTGATAGTGGTAAAAGCGCTAAAACTCAGTTGTTTGACTCAAAGAAACAGGAGTGTCTGGCTACTGAGGGACTACGTAATTCCTATGTAATTTTTTCTTGGTATCGAGCTGGTTTACAAAAATAGATATGAGCTTGCACTTCTTTTGTTTGCCCGTAGAAATAAATCTGGTCTTCTTTTTCCTAAATTTCGTTTCTCTTTTTACCTTAAAATTATCACAACTATCAGTAGTTTTTTCTCTGCCTCTATATAGAGTAGTCATTGAAAGTCTATTCTACAGGAGTCTCTCAATACCTTAATTTAAGGTCTGAATATACATCAAAAACATGTTGTCTTGTGGGTTTTTAGTGCTGTAAATAGATACTTTAAAGTTTTAAAAATCTGAATGAAAATAGCAAATGTCTTTGCTACTTTCGCCTTACCCATCAATTTAACAAATAAAATTACATTGCAAATGCCTGCTTTCCAAACTGGATTGACCAGGAATTGGGCCAGATATAGTGCTGTCTTTAAGTGTCTAGCATATCATAGAAAAGAAAAAGAAAGCATGTACAGTATTTTTTTCTTTTAGGACATCTATTAAAGCCCTTGAGCTAAATTATGCCCCTCCTCCATCCTTGCTAAAAGTTTAGTGGCTTTAGATAATGATGAATGAAAGTTTAGGACATTTTTGTGTATTTTTGTGTTAGTCTGAATTCAAGCTATTATGGAAGCTTTAATGAAAGAACATGTCTCTAATTTTGTGTAACTACTGAATTCAGCTGGCAGTGCTATATCTGAGAAAGGAAGGGGGGTTTGTCACGCCGAATCCAACAATATCGTACTTTGTCTTTCTTAACAAAACCCTTCTGTCTGTATATTTTGATCTTGCAGACAGTGGCCTTCAGACACAAAAACACAAGACGAATTGAAGGCCTTGATAGCAATGTGTGGTAAGTAAAAGGAAAATATCACAAATTTCAGAAAACATCTTTGGCTGATGTATTTCCTTTCCAAATTTCTAATAAGGTACATGACAATTGCTATCTCTGCTGGAATAAATGTGGTACCTGTTTAGAAGCAGCAAATGAAATTCAGTTAAGGGTGGGATTAATTGTTATTTTTGAACTTTAAGTATTAGGCTTAGACTTCTCTTCATCTAGTAAACCACATAAGACAAGTATAACTCTTTGGCATGGTAGTTTAGCTGACTTTCAAATTTAACTGTTAATTCTGTTGAGTAATGTATTTCCATCACACTTGATTCGTGTTTACCAAATAAGTCAGATTTCTTTTTAAAGCCATTATACTTCTCTTTATAATTTAGTTCATTATTTTTAATACTTGTGTTTCTAGGTATCAAATTGGTCTTAAAGAAATATTGCCATCACTAATAAATATGGAATTTTCTTAGGTGATGAAAACACTATTATGGGCTTACATTAGTTGTATGTATATATGTATGTGTGCACATATATGCAGCCTCAAGCTAATTTTTAGCAATGTGTTTTCATTTTTGGCAGAACTGTGATGCTATGTGGAGGAATTTTAGTTTAGTTTTGTTTTTTTTTTTTAAATCTTGTTAACATTTTGGTAGGGAGGAAAGAGTAAAATATAAAGCTGACCTGTGAAGGGAGGAAGGAAAAACTGTTCAAGAATCCTAACATTCATATCTGGCAGGCTACTAGGAACAGTTAATGAGCAGTCTAAACCAGTCTGTTGCCTAAAATTAAAAAAAAAAAAAAAAAAAAAATTACAGCACTCAGAGGTGTTTGGGTAGTTTAAATGACACCTTCATGTGACAGAATTTAGCCTTGAAATCACTTAATGCATTTGCACATCTGAGCACAGTTCTGCTGGCAGAAAAGTTATTCTGTGGATGGAGAAAGTCAAACGTTTTCTTGGGTGCCCTGTGACCCCTGTGGTTACTTACCATTGTCCCAGCCCCCAGTTCTCCATATGAACACTCTACTTAAACCCATTTCCACTGCTGTGAATTTGTCCAAGTGAAATACTTTTTTTTGCTTTTTAATCTTAATAAATGAAAAGATAATTGTATTTATTATGTTAACCTTAAGATGTTTTTTGCTTTAGGGTTGAATTTACGAAAGTGGCAGCAGATCCCTCTATTGTTAATCTTGGTCAAGGCCTTCCTGATATATCCCCTCCCCACTATGTTAAAGAAGAGCTGGCAAAGGCAGCAGCAGTTGACAGATTGAACCAGTACACACGAGGCTTTGTAAGTATTGTGGAACTTAAGGACCCAAGTTCAGTGGAGAACATGCCACAGGGGAAAAAAATGACTTTGCTTTAAATTGTTTTTTATCTGTAGATTGTACCGTTACGTCCCAAATTAAGTTGATCCAGTAGCCTTATCTGTTACTAATGAACTTCCTCTGGGTAGGCTTCTTCAAGGCAAATCCCTCAGCCAGAGCAAAATGGTAGAGCACATCTGGGATAGACAGTCTCTGAAGAGTGAATTGACAGTTTAAAGAGCATAGATGATACATTTACCTCCAATTTTGGTCAGCGTAAACGTGAATCAGACAGTATAATGGTAGAATGAGAAAGTACCACTTGAGACAGAGCCTCTATGATGAAGAAAAGATTCACCCATAGCATTTAGTAGATTTCACTGGAGACTAGGAAGGTATGAAAAGAGTTTTTGCTCCCTAGAAGATAGTCAATACCCATTCTGGAATTTGGCTTGTAGAGTTTATGTCTTTTGCTGGGTGTGAGTGTATGGCATTTATCGTTGTCCAGGGCAGGATATTCCAGTGACTATTACTGTTTTACTATGACCACTTCCTTGTTTGATTTGCCTATCTTTTATTTTGTGGTAAAGATAGACTAGTTTGCCCAACTGAGAATTGCGTGTCAGGATTGCTACAAGACCCTATGGCATCTATCTAATATTTTTCTAGAATACCATGTTATGCAACAGTGATATAAAAGTATTGTATGGACTGGTAGGCTAGAAATTGTGTTGGTAGTTATGGCATCGCTGTGTACATATTCCAAGATAACTTTTTGACTATTCTCTAAGAAGCTGACGGGGAGTAGCAGTGGCCAGCAGTTCCCTGAAGGCCAAGCTATCACAGTGAGCAGGGCAGGGCAGAGGTCTCACCAGCCCCAGGGCCCAGTCCCACGGTACCTGAGAAAGACAGGCCCAGAGATGGTGGCTGAGGTCAGCCCAGGTCACCAGACAAGCTTGTGGTAGTGAGGTGGACCTGAGAGCAAGCCAGGAATTCAATGCACAGGTCAGGCCCAGCAATGCTGACCATGGAGAGACACAACCCAGTGATCACTGGGCAGGTCTAGGGTGACACAGCAGGTCAAGCCACAAAATCAGTAGGGGCCAAGTTCAAAAGGGTCTATGGCCAAGCACAGTATAGCTGTACCTGAATTGCAAAACAGCAACCCTACTGCACAGCAGTTAAATAGAGCCCCTGGACCTGGGGCACATCTCTGGGTAGAGGGCCCAAGTGAGGCTGGTCAGGGCCACTAAGTCTTATTAGGGCACTTGCAGCCCTGGCAAGAACAGAAGGGGAAAAAAAAATCTCCAGTGACTGTAGTCTCATTCCACCCCTCTTTGGGTCATTTTGTTTAATCACCATTAGCTATATATAAAGAGTGTCTGGAAGAACAAGATACAGATATATATTTATATGCATACACATGCATAATAAAAAAATTGTCTCTAAATAGGCTTTAAGGTATAAAGCAATTATTTTACGTCAGATACACAAAACAGATGTCTGGAATTAAGTGAACTTCTGGGCTAAGCATTAGTATGTTCATCACCCACAAAAAGGTACCTGAAAAGTCTTTGCTCACCAGGCAGACAAGGTTTTGGAGGAGCCATGGCACAGGGGAAAAGGTTACAGAGAGCAGGGCCTGCAGACTTGTCCAGCTGCTGTACTTACTGTAGCACACTTTACCAGCTACTAAGAAGAGAATTAACTCTATCCCAGCTGAAACCAGGCCAAGTCTACCTTCTGGCAAAGATTCACAGACTGATTCTCTAAAACTATTTGCAAATCAATCATAGTTTCCTAATGCATGCAATTATTCAGTATTTACTTTTATCACTTTGTTCTTTATATCCAAATGGTTTGATAATTCCCAGGACAATTATGAATGTTGGAAATATATTATCCTGTAAATAGTAATTAAAAAGGAATTTTAACCAATATTCCCATCTTCAGCCTTTGTACTTCCTCTGCAAACTTCTGCACTTCCAAGGTTTTTGAGCACAAGTGTTTGTGGTAGCAGAGGTGGGAGTGATGAGAATGAATGATCTCCATCCATCTGATAACTGAGCTCTCATTGACTGTAGGGCTGTGGCCTAATGTGACTGTAGCATTCCTGTCTTGCCATGACACGGCAAGAAATGGCTGTCACTTGAATCAGCAATGACTTATAAGCTTAATTTATGGTAATGTTTTTGTTTATAGAAGGGTTCAAGATTTCATGCCTTGTCTATAGAGGTATAATGTTGGGTATTTTAGAGGATTTTTGTTACATAGTTGTGTTTTCTCAAGGAGCTGTTTTCTATTTCTAGCAAGTACTCCAAAAGAAAAAAAGGTTTTTACAGCAGGAATTCTGCACTTTTCCTGAGTAAACTAAATTGTGCCTTCTTATTTCCATGTTGTATATGATCTTTGTTTCATGTTTATTTTCTTGAAAGAGACTCGAAAGGAGTTGAGGGTGAAATGATGGCAGAGTATTGCCTTCTCTCCTCCTGTCTCTTCTCCTACCTCTGATATAGGCTACCTGCAGCTACTCTGAGATGTGATAATAAGATAGAAATTAAAAAGCACCAGATAGAAAAAGAATTTCCTAGTAGATACAAATAAATTGAAACCACTCTCTCCTAATGTGCAAAAAGTTTAAAACATGCTACCTGTTAACAGCCATTAGCACTGAGGGCTCATGTCATATTTTTCTATTTCAAAATGTACTATTTTGATATATCTGGAGAAACCCCAAACACAGGCTTTGTACATTGTTGGGACACACCAATCAGTTACATTTGTTTGCTTTGAACAGGGACATCCATCGCTGGTGAAAGCCTTGTCTCAAGTGTACGAGAGAGTTTGTGGAAGAAAGATTGATCCTCTCACAGATATCCTGGTGACCGTGGGAGCTTATGGATCTCTCTTTAGTACAATACAGGCATTAATTGAAGAGGGAGATGAGGTAAGTTTCTATTGGAAATATTCACATATATTTGCAGAAATGAGAATTTTCCTATTTTTTATTTGTCCACTTTTAAATATAAGTTAGTGTTGGGGCTTCTTTCTATCTCCATTAGTTTGATTTGTTGCATCTGACTTAGAGTTGCAGAACCTGTGATTAGGAGCCTATCTTTTGGATATCTACCTATCATTCACCAACTTACAAACACCTTTTTTTTCATACTTATGGTACTTGTAGCAGTTTCTTTATCACTATTACTGTTAGGTGACAGAGTACACACTGATTTCTTACTTGAGAAAGCACGTGGGCTGTTGTCTGCAACAGAGGACTAAGGGTGGTGCAGGTAAGTGTTGATGTTTGAATAAGCTTTATGTACCACGTTGTGGTTTGGACCATTGCGCGGTAGCAGCATTGGTAGCAGAAAAGCAGCAAAGTCCTTCAAAGAAAGGGTTGTTAGTTTACTGTACTAGCTGTGATGAGTCATCCCTTCATCATTACTGATGTCTGCCTTTTTGACAATGATACTAGAAGTCATTTTAAGGGAATATTTCTATACATAGTGGACAAAAGTTTTTTGTGCTGTCATGCATTTTGCTTTCAGTGTTTTGTTAGTTTTGCTTGTATATTGTATTCTCATCTGTATCTTCCTCTTGTGTTGCTCTGATAGTCATTTCTCTTTTGTTTGTAATAGTTCTATTAGCCTTTGCTTTTGGTGAGGGTTTTTTTTGATTTTTTTTTCCTGTTATCAAACCTCTAAGCAGTTTTTCTTGAATTTGTCCTCTTTTTCCATCTGAAAATTTTCTTCTGATAAAATCTGAGCTGTTCTTCTGAGATTTCTAGATACTTGGAAATCTTGGCATGTTATGGACAGAATTAGGGCAGCTGTGCTGTGGTTCAGCAGTTTGCTGTTGCTACCTCCCATTTTTGCATCTTTGCCTTGCACCTTCAAACCTATGTATAGGACATAGATTGTAATGTTGTAACTGAATAGTTGTAATGTGTAACTATGGACAAACAGCCTGTGCGTGTTGTCAAAAACGAGTAGGATATTGTTGTGTGATGCTCTAAAAGGAGGAATATTCTGAAATGCCATATATCTGGAGCACCAGAAACATTAACAAGTTATACCACCAAAGTAAATCTGCAAATATGGTGGCATCATGCATGGTAAATTCTCTGTTTCTGATACTGGTTGTTGTCATTTCAGGTAATAATAATAGAGCCATTTTATGACTGTTATGAGCCAATGGTAAGGATGGCTGGTGCAAAGCCTGTTTTTATCCCACTGAGATGTGTGAGTAGCTTTTTAAAAATTATTTATCTATGAAGTTTCTCATCTGTACTCAATACAGTTTGGTGAACACCTCTGTGATGCTTTTCTGTATCATTTTTCGTAAGATGGATTGCTTTAGTATAAGTCTGAGACAGTGATAATCCAAAGCAGATAGAATATTTTATTAGTGTTGGAGAAGGTGCAACAGCGTTTCTCATTTGCTTTAATTTGTGCATTCTGAAAGCTGATTAAAATTGCTTTTTTCAGTTTTCAGTACAAATAATGGAAGGGGGATTGCATATCAGTGCCATTTCTGTATCTGTTGGTTTTCAAAAGATTTGGTTTCTGATCCCTTCAGCAACTCCTACAGTGGCAGAATACAGTTTCTTTTCCAAAATCTGCTTGCTAAATAAGGACTGATCGTGCAGTAGACATATTTGCTATACATACAAGAATTACTGATTCGTTTTTTGTTAAAAAGGACTAATTTTGCTATGGGTTAATTGTCAAATTGGTACTGCTGGCATTATGCTGGCAGCTTGCAAGGATTATTCTGGATGCAAGGTGTTGATCCTGTTACCATTGCTTTGTGAAACTGGCAGCTTTGCATGGGAAGGGCTGAGGGGCTCTTTAGGCAGAACTGTTGAATGAACTCCCTGAAATCAGAACAACACAGAGGGACAGAACCTTCAGCTGCAGTGGGAGTACGTGAGACTGTTCCTCTGGATGCCCTCCTTCTAGGGATGTTTCAAATGACAGGGTTCCTCCAAGTATTTTCTGTTTTATACCCTTGGTTTTGGTCTGACTCTCTCCCAGTCATGTAGGTGTCAGAAAGTTAGTATGGTCATGCTCTCTGTTCTCTGTACCAACTGGCCCAAACTTCTGCTATCCGTGTGTAATACCACAGGGACACTTGCATTGTGTAGTGTACAAATCCAGAGCCTCAGTGGTGCAGATTTTTAACTCTTTGTCTATTTTCATATGCTCAAGGAGGAGGAAAAGATCTTGAATCCCTTCAGTGGTGACGCTCCCAGTCAAGCATGCACACACTTGCTCTAGTATTTGGCAAGGCTGTAAACACTCCTGCCGTGTGACTGGGCTTTCTGCATTACACACTGTAATGACCAGTATGTGTACAACAACATCCTGGAAACCAATTCCTGCAGAGGCTTTAACACAGACATTAGCCAGGACAGGACAGCGACCGTCACAATAATCTACCTTGCTCTTAGGCCTCCCTGCCTGTTTCTAGAACTGCCTTCTCCCAGGAGAACAAAACAGAGTGGATAGGTTGTCAAGTATGGTTATGAAAGTGTCTGAGGGTGATAAGTTAGCTATCTCTCTTTAGGCTGTTGTATTCAAGTAATGTATAAATTTATTGTTTGTTTTGTTTTTTTAGAAAAATAACAGAAACTCTGCATCTAGTGCTGACTGGGTCTTAGATCCTGCTGAACTTGCAAATAAATTTAATTCCAAAACAAAAGCAATTATTCTGAATACCCCACACAACCCTATAGGCAAGGTAAGAGTCCTGCTTTAACACTACTGTAATTTCAAAGAATGCCTTAAATACTATAATTAACGCATTGTCTCCTACTTTTTTTGTATCCCAGGTGTTTACCCAAGAAGAGCTGCAAGTAATAGCTGATCTCTGTATTAAACATGACACGCTGTGCATCAGCGATGAGGTGTATGAATGGCTGGTGTATAAAGGGAATAAGCACATTAAAATAGGTACTGATTTTTTGTGGTATCTTAGAATTGGTTGTGGACTGATGCTGTAAACTTGCCTCTCAGAGATAATGCTCGCTGGAAGGAGCTCAAACTTCAAGCTTTGACTATTTTGCAATGTTTAGAGTCCAAGGAGGAGAGCCCCTCCCTTTTCTGAAAAAGTATTTTAAAGAATAATTTCCAAACAGAATTTCCAAAGCTCTACAGGGACTTTGGAGCAGACATGCATAGAAACCAGTGGGACTGATGCTCATAAGTCAGTTATGATCATATGAATATCCCATCCTTATTCAATTGCTCTGTGGGCCATGACAAGTATAGCTTCTGTTACAGTATGTGTATTGGACTGTGCTTTGCTAAAGAACCAACAGAAGGAACAGGGATTAGAACTTCCTTCTCAAAGTATGGCAGAGATAATCAATGAGGGAAACAGATAAAGAGGAACAAAATAATTTTTACTCCACTAATTATAAAAATTAAAAAGCAGTATAAAGGTCAGCATGGAGATAGTGCATGAGTAGTGTCCCTCTGAAGTGCAGAGACAGTGTTAAATAATGGACATTGGATTCAGTGAAGTAAGTCACTGCAAGTGCAGCGTGAAAGCACGTAAAGTTTTCAGGCAGCGTTGCTAGAGGGGTGAAGCACTATTGCAACAATAAACCAGAAAAACAAACATGATGTAATGTGCCTGTCCCTCTTGTTTTACTTCTCGATCCCAGTTTTACTGAAGCTAGCGGAATCCCTCCCACTGTGTCAGAAAACTTAACCTAGTGCAGGGTACTGAAGTCCTTCCCCAGTTCCGTAACACTACAGCTAAGCATTTATGTAAGAGTTTCTAGTGTGGTGGTTTTAGTTTGGCTCTCCTGATGTATTTGAGCTGGCTGAAGTCCAAAACTTACTTCTTACCTGTTTCTGATGGTAGCATCTTGCATGAACTGTCTGTTAAGATGTAGTTACTCTAGTAATGAAGGTGCATTTCAGTCATGTGCAGTAGAGGCATCTGGTTGAGAATAAACAATGAAATCAATGCACCTAAATATAAATTAGACAAGAAAAAGATTAGTTTTTTCCCCTGGCTTTACCACTGGTTGAATGCTGAATAACTTTGCTTCAATGCTTCAATTCCGTATTTGTAGAGTGGCAGTAAAAAAACCTTTCAATTAATGGGGGCTAAATCATTGTAAAAACAGAATCTTATAAATAATAAAAAGGAAATTGTATCTAAATGACCTTGCGATCCTTATTAGCTCAGCCTTACAGTTGCTGACAGTACATTGATTGTACTGGCCATGCATAGGCTATGAGTCTGTTTTGAGAGTGACCTAATTCCATGGCTGTTGTGGTTGCCTTAATAGTGATACCTTCTCAAAAACATGGAAAGACATGGAAAATGGGGAGTGTGTTGGGTACATTCATGTGTTAGTAATCTGAGTCACTGCATCCTAACAAGTTAACACAGTAACTGATCATGTGTCCCAATTGCAAGGTAAAATCAGTTAAATTAAAGCTTTCTTCATGGGCTTAGCAGGTATTTAATGCAAATAGCTGTCCTCAGAATCAAAATCTCTCTGGGTGGTGTAAGGTAATCAATTTTGCTTTGCAAAAGCAGCAGGTCCAAACACTCATGTTGTCAGTCACACTTTGTCTTAGTGGACAGGTGATGAATTCTTAAGAGGCAGAAACTCCATTGTCATTGGCATCAGTATTGTCATCTAAAGCTTCAAACCAAAACATGTTCCAGTTGAACAAAGGGCATTCTGTAGATCAGCATAAAATATAAAAATACTGTGTGATGAAAATGCAAGTTAAAGCCTGGGAAATTGGTCAATTAGTTTTAGGTGAATATACTCTAACAGATCCCATGGTATCATCTTCAACTTTAGTGTTAAAAGTAGTATAAAACTTTCAGGGTAACACTGCAAACAATATTTCATTATTTCATTAAAAGAAATTATACAAAAAAAATTCTATAAATATTAACATTATTTCAGTAAAAGAAATAGAATCTGCTCTTTTTTAACTTAAGTTGATGAGATTTCTTATTTAAGTCTACAAAAAATAATACAATAAAAATGAGAGTGTTATTTCACTGTTTATAAACTCCTGTGTTTCCATATTAACCTCAACATATTCCATTCAATGCAGTGACACTTTTTTGGGGGAGATAACAAATGGATATTGCATCAATTTACATGTTCTAATGGTGGTTCCTCAATACAATTTAACAGGGGTTGCTAGCCACAGATCATAAAATTAATACAGTCTTTGTGCTGTCACTGAAGCAGTTTTCTGTAGCGTAGAGCACTTCATCATGTTTCTCATCATCTGACTCTGAATAATGATTAGGGTTGCACTGGCAGATTTAGAGATTGCATCTCATAACTGAGGATTCTGAACAAGCCTCTGAACAAGCTGAGTGCCATCCCAGGTAACAGGCTTATTATATGTGTTAGTTTTACACTTCATTAGTTTTTAAATTGTAGTCGGAGTTGGTTGTAGTGTGTATGATGTCCTATATAGTTACCATATGGCATAGAGAAATTCCCCTCTATTTAAAACTTGTAAAAGCTTCTTTCCCTGTGCCCTTGTGCTGCTGCTGTTGTTTGAAATGCTGTTACATTCTGTCTCCAAGGCTCAATACCTATGACTGTGTGGCAAAACAGTCTCGCTAGAGGCCATTAGTTTTGGAAGCCAATTATTTTTGCAGCCTGTGAGAGTTAGTTTGGGTACCTTTAGGAGGTGGCCTGTACTCTTGGTCGAGCTAGCTAGAAGATGCATCTGTTCAAATTGCCTTTTTGTTCTCAGGGTCACAGAGCAGTTAAGTCAATATGGGTGGGCTAACAGGAATAACAGCTTTTTTCATGCTGTTTGGTTTCTCTTCTTGGCAAGTTTGCTCAAAAAGTTACAATACATGTTTTCAAATAACTGCAAAGACTTATACCATGTCTAATGCAAACAACTGCTGCAAAAACTTCTGTGTGAAATAAGTGGCTAAATTGGAAAATCTTTGTTCATTGGTCTCCTTAGAGAGGGGATTTAACAATTCACAGATTCATTGGTAGTGGTTCTAGTATACAAATGAGGTGAAGGTGGATGTTGGTGACCACTGCAATTGCAACCTTGTCTAACACAAAGTCTAACTTTGTGTCTCAGACTTAAATGTGTCTTGATTTAGATGTTTGTGTTGAATATTAATTAAGTGAAAGAGTCCAAATAGAGCTTCCTAGAAGCAACATACTGAAAAAAAATGGCAAACTACAGGAAGAGACCTTTACCATCTCCTTGGAAAGGAAACAAAGGATTTTGGTCTCCTATCAGATACAACTGCAGAGACAGAGACAGGCATCCATGCCTCCCTTAATTCTTGCAAACATCTTTAGCTAACTGCTACTGTCAGTCAGTTCCAAGCCTGTTCAAATTACATAACACAGCATAGTTTATTTACTCACTCTGCTAGTTTTCTGATGTTCTGCTGTTTGGTTCTGGGTTAGAAGTCTTAGTAATTATTTTCTTTTTCTGGTGTTTTAGACAGCCATTGATGCTGAACTGGACAATTCTATTAAAGTGGGTTGCAGTGCCCGAGTTTATGTTGTGTATAGTGCTATTGTCAGGCATCAGAAATAATGCTGTCCTCAGGTGAATGAGTAGCCACTTCTTAGATCATGTCTTTCTTATTGATAATTACACATTTTTGCTGAGGAGAACTAACATGTAGTTTTAAAACTGTGCCTCTTATTTTCTGCCTCTTTTATCTCCTTCCATTAATCCTTACCTCCTTTTCATGCTAAAAAGCATTGGCCCATATATCCTTTCTCATTTGTTACAATTGCTGTAATTTTAGAATATTCTCATTGCTTGCTTAAGATGCTGCAATGATATATGAACATACAGCTTGGAGCTAGGGGCAGTACAGTTCTTTGGACTACATGGAATGTGTGAGTTCACCTGTACCCAATTAATTTCGTTTTATATACAGCTACGTTGCCAGGGATGTGGGAAAGAACAATAACTATAGGAAGTGCTGGGAAAACATACAGTGTAACTGGCTGGAAGGTAAGAAGGCTCAATATAAAAGACTTCAGTTATATAAATACCAGAATGCATTTATTACACTAAAAAAGCCTCTATTTTTATGACTTGTGTTTTGGAAGCTTCTGGCAAATCTCCATGTCTCCAAAACGTGACAATATCATTCAGCTGGAGCAATTACCTGTCTTTAACACCCATGTTGTAATTATCTTCTTGTCTCTTGATTGATAAGCTCTTGTGAGGGAAAAAACCCTAAAAAACCCATGACAATATGCTTTGTTCCGTTCCAGTCAAGATTCTTGGATTCTTGGATATTAAGACTTTTCAGTTTCCCAGTTCTGTGGTGATGTGGTATGTTTTGGAATGGCTCATATTTCTGTAAAATATTTTGCTTAAAATGAAAAACTTGAGACATTGGCCAATTTTCATTACTTGTTAGTCTTATTATGCTTGCTTTCCTCCCTTAGCTTGGTTGGTCCATTGGCCCCGAAAACCTGATTAAGCATTTGCAAGTTGTTCACCAAAATACACTGTATACTTGCCCAACTCCATTACAGGTATGTATCGATGGGGCAGAGGAGGTTGTTTTCTGGTGTAGGAAAGATGTTTGCCTCACTGTAATAACACAATAATCACAACAATGAATCTTTAGTTGTCAGAATATCTATTCTGGGGTGTAAGAAGAGGAAATAAGTTTGATCGGCTCACCAGACATTTAAAAAAAAGCAGTCTTGCAGTTTCTTTCTTTTTTTCACCTGCGAACTACTCCTTGCATAAAACTGACAATCTTAGTGATTTCCTAGCAAATACAAAAAATGTTTTTACAACAAGGTCTATGTTTTATTGAGCATTACCTCTGTCTATTAGTTTCTAGTATTTTATGATACATTATTATCAATAATTTAAATTTAGCTTCAACTCAGATTGTAAACCCTTGTATCAAAGACTGTGACTTCCATACATGATTAATGCTTAGCAAAAGATTGGGTGCTTTGGGTGTTGCCACAGCACAAAGTAATAAGCAAATTACAGACCTGGATGTAGCTTGTGTAATTTGTGTGCTGATTTGCTTGATGAGGGCCAGGATTGAATAAAAATCCACGTGATTTCAGTAGGAAGTGAGTGTCTGTGTGTTTACTGAGCGTTCATGAGTACTTTGAACATTGATTATGTTTCCAGGAGGCTTTGGCACAAGCATTTTGGATAGACTATAAGCGCATGGATGACCCAGACTGCTATTTTTACTCACTGTCTCGGGAGCTGGAAAGCAAACGTGATCGGATGGCTCGGCTACTTAAAGAAGCTGGACTAAAGCCTGTCATTCCAGATGGAGGATACTTTATGATTGTTGATGTTTCCACATTAAGTTAGTATAAAGTTTATCAAAAAGGGTGTGGAAAGTAACTACAGTTAATCTGAAAATGCAACTTTCATTTTAAACTGTATTCTCATTTCATGTTTGTGTAACGTTGTCAGAAGTGCTCGCTGGGACTGAAATTTTCTGTTTGACCTTAGCCTGGTAGGTAGATTTTATGAGCTTCAGCAAAGCCCTTATGATCCTATTGGTGTTTTGCAAAACTTTGCCAAGTTTTTAGAGAGGTGGATAAGGAGGTGGATGAACATTTCTATTTTCAAAAGGTATACAATTATAAATGTTTGAGTGCCAAACACCTGGCATGGTATCCTCAGTTCATGCCATTTGTACTTTGCTCTTTCTGGTCTTTTTTTGTTTGTTTCTTTGTTTTTCTTAATCAGAAGTCATATTCTCATAGTTTCTTTGAGATGTTCTGATTTCTAAAGTCTAAAAGGCTGCCAAAATTTACAAAACTTTTTGGAAATTCAGGTTGTGGTAACTTTGGAGGAAGAATTCCCACAGGGGAACATTTTATAATTCCACATTTTTCCCTAACTGGTCTTAATGGCAGTTTTTATTCAGAGAGAAACGTTTAAACACAGCTGGACCTCGCAGCTTTACCATATGCCAGGAAGTTTTAGGTACTCTAGTTTCACAGATGAGAAAACTGCAGTTGCAGGGATTATTGCAGTCCATGCAATAAATGCACCCTTCAGTACCCTTCACAGCCCTGATCCCTCAATAACCCAGGCTTCAAGACTTCTTGCTGTACTGCATGGCTTTCTTCCAAGCTACATGTCTGAATTTGCTTTGGGTGGAAAGCAAGTGCTCAGGTCAGAATGGAAAGGTTCAATCTGTTGGCCCATTTTAATTGTTACAATTTAAAAATTATATATGAAAATGAAAGTATATATCTTTATTCTTAAGTATTAGCTATAATAAAATGCTGTTAATGAATGCTTTCCCAGTGGAGTCTAGGAAATCTTACAACATATTTGTTTCAAATTTATTTTTTTTAGATGTGGATCTCTCTGATGTAGATGAGAAACAACCTTATGATTATAAATTTGTCAGATGGATGATAGCATCTAAGGTAAGACATCTGAGTCACACTCTGGGTTTAGAATTACTTTTCTATTGAAAGCAAGAGCAGTGCAACTTAGTTATTAAATAGTGTAGTGGAGATGTTCCATTCAATATATTATTTGGTGTTGCTGATAGTTACGTGACTGAAATATTGCTAAAAATGCTGAAAATGTACTCTGTAGGTCTGCGTTACACCCCAGCACTTTTCTTTTGGCATGCTTTAATGTTTGTTGAATAAAGTACCTTTGAAATGTTTTGCCTGAGAAAAGTAATTTGAATTTAGAAAAGCCTAGCTTGTGCATACAAAACTAAACCTTGTCTTTCCATCACATGTTGGGAGGGAGAGTTCTAGAAATGGAATAGTAAAATCATCATGCTTAAAACAGATTTTTTACAGACACATAAATAAGCAAAGGCTATTTCTGTTTTGTGTTTCAGAAACTGTCAGCAATTCCTCTTTCAGCATTCTGTGGTCCTGAAACAAAGAAACAGTTTGAGAAATATATACGTTTTTGCTTCATTAAGGTAAATTTATGTCCTGAAAATCAATGCAGTGCAGAAATCTGCAAAAGACTGACTGTTACATTTTTCCCGGGATCTCTTGAGTTGAATGTTTTTAGGAACAGAAAGTTAGCTTGGTGTAAAATTCAGCACAAAGTAGCTTCAACTATTTGCTGAGGGACTTTACACCATCAATGTGGGTGGCATGGCTAAGAAGGGCAACTGGCAGAAAGCAACTGGATGGGTAACCATTTTTTATCTTACTGTATTGGTTTTTAAAAACATTCTTGACCAGTGGTGACAGTGAAAATTAATGAGACAGGTAAATTATCAGCGTGATTTCTATAATCCAGAGCAGAGAATAATTGTACAGCAGAGTGGTATGTCTCAGCCCATGCAGCGTCCAACAGAAAAACAGTAAAGAAGTCACCTTCAAGTTTAGCTCACTTGCTTGAAAATACACAGGGTTTCACACAAGCTCCAAGTTAAAAAAGAAAACATGGGGTTGTTTTGAATTAGCTGAGTTTTGCCATTTTGTGAACACCTCCTTTACACATTTTCTTTGCCATTTTGAGTCTGTTTTTGAAAAGACTGAAAGACTTTGGGGACAGGTAGGTAAGCTTGCTTAAGTCCAAAGCCCTAAAATATTTCCCAGTTGTTCTGTAGCAGAGTCAGCATAATGGAACATGTCCCAATCCTTAACTGTTCTGCGTAAAGATCAGAGCTTTGGCCTGAACCAGTAATGAAGGGGAGTTTCTCTTTGTGTTACTTAGTTCTTTTGGTGAGGTGTAAAGTCTTTGGTATAAACTCAACCACTAACAACCAGGATGAAACTTGCTGCTTGTAAATGTGGCTTGACTGTGATGAGCAGCACTAATCATCTTGGACTAATCAAGTTGGGCAACCTGTATGACTCACCAGGTTGTAGCCAACCTACACAACTGGCCAATGGATAGATTACCCATATTTGGGGGGATTATGTTTAAGTGGTTCACAGCATAACATGGTTGCATGCAGATTAAAAGATCCCAACTGTACACACAGGGATTAGGAAGGTACAGAGACAAGGAAGGTATAGACACAAGCTATTTTGTCTTTTTTTGAGAGCTGCCAAGTTGCATCACTGCATTAATGCCAGGCATTTATATAAGTATTGCTTTCATTAAATGTGGTAGTATGAATGCTGAGAAAATGTGTTACCCTTTAAATATATTTAATAAATATTTTCAAGGAATCTTTGTGCAGTCCAGATTTCTAGCTAATAACTGTCAGTGAAAACCAGGCTGACACGATATTTACAGGATGTGAGTATAAACTGCCAAATACTGATTTGGGATGATATAATCATGACTGCCTCTCTCTTCAAGAACTCCAAACTTGCAGTAATAGTGCAACTGTTCCTTGTTTTGCAGAAAGACAGCACACTAGATGCAGCTGAAGTGATTCTGAAGAACTGGAATAAGCAGACAGGCTGATTTTTCTTATTAACCTTCCATATGGTATAATTATCTAATAGTAGGGGGGGTTATTGGAAATTTAAGAGCAAATTACTTAACACAGTACAGAATTAATATGACATTGGAAATAACTTTTTGCTGCCACCTGCTGAGGAATTAAAATAATGATTTACCTAAAATGTGTGTAATGCAACTCAGAGGTTATTTTCAGTCTTTTCAAAATAATCTACTTTTTTCCTAAAAAAAAAAAATCAAATAAGTCTATGGATTCACTTCCTCTACTGAAAGAAAAAAAATGTAGGACTCTGTAAAATAAACAGGTGATATAGGTATTTTAAAGCTTACAAGAAAAAAGTAGGAGGTGTTTTTTTATGAGATAGTATAGGAACTAAAGAGAAAGACTTGGAAACATCATGGTTTGTGAAACCAAATAACCTGCAGTAGAGGAAGATTAAGACATGCCTCATGTTAGATAATTGCAGTGACTTTCCACATGCCTGCCTACCTACCTTGTCTGTGCACAAATTGCATCAGTTTAAATAAAATGAAAAGTGCTAAGTTGCATGGTAACTATTTTTTTCCCCCAATAGTTATGTGTAGTGTTCTGAAAGTATTCAGTCCTCAATAAAATTGTAAGAGTGGCATCTAGAATAGGAATTCCATTTACTTATGTCTACCTATGTATTTATTACATGGATAAATCTACAAAACACAATATAGAAGACTTTGCTTTAGAGCTCCTTCACAATCAGATATACAATGACATAATCAGTCCTGTCATTCTTTTTCTTACCATTTCACAACATAGGTAATTTCACACCAATCTTATTTCAAACACTTTAGATCTAGGGGGACCATGGATGTGGACCTAATGATGTGCTATGGAGCTCAACTGGCTTTGTTTCAAGCACAGTAGATAAAGGACTGTTTCAAAAGAGATCAATATGGAGAATTCCTTTCTAGTTGCCTCCTTTTTCAGTTCTCTCTGCAACCCTTTAATCTGTGGAAGGGTTTCCCACTAGCAGAAGCAATCCAGGTAGGTAACCTCTCAAAGGCTGTGTGCTTTGTTCTCCATGTTCTTTCTGTGTTCTACTTACAGGCTGTCCTGGTTTCAGGTGGGATAGAATTAATTTTCTTCTCAGTACCTGGTACAGTGCTGTGTTTTGGATTCAGTATGAGAATAATGTTGATAATAACTGATGGTTTGGTTGTTGCTAAAGTGTGCTTATCCTATATCAAGCACTTCTTTGTGTCTCCTGCTTTGCCAGTGAGGAGGCACAAAAAAGATAAAATAAGCTGGGAGGGAGCATAGCTGGGACCCAAACTGGCCAAAGGAATATTCCGTACCACAGAATGTCATGCCCAGTATATAAACTAGGGAGTTACTGGAACACGAGGCTGATCAGGGTTTGGGGATGAAGTCTGATATCAGTCAGTGTATGGTGAGCCACTGTACTGTGCATCACTTGTTCTTTTTTTTCATCCTTTCTATTATAATTATTTACTATTATTGTTCTTTTTTACTTTGTTTCAATTATTAAACTGTACTTATCTCAGCCCACAGGTTTTACTTTGGATTCTCCTCCCATTCTATCGGGCTGGGGAGTGGGTGAGTGAGTGGCTGTGTGGTGCTTAGTTGCCAGCTAGGTCTAAACCATGACATGGGCCTTATTGTGCAAAGCCTGAATTTTCAACCAGTATACAGTATTTTAGTCAGCAGAGAAGTTTTTAGAAGTTGTGTGAATTTGACTCAATATTAGCAAGTATTAACAGAACTTTTCAACCCCGGTGAATTTCCTTCTTTGAGCTAGCAAATTGAAAATATTCTTGTTATATAGTGGAGACATGGTCTTAAATGCGAAAAGTCCTTTCTATCTGATTGATACATAGATAGCAAATTTATAACTTAAGAGACTTCAATCCTGATCACTTTAAAGCATTGAAGTCATGTTACTTTCCAAAGTCTGTCCTATCCATTCTTCTCTTTCACTGAGAATAGGTCATACCAAAGGAATACATTTTTTCCACTGTTTTATAGCTTGGGTTTGAAAACCTGTTGTTGCTGCTTATTAGACAGACTAATTTTGCATAGGGATTATCTTGGGAATTAAAGCCCAAACTGGAGTCCAGTGCTGAAGGGCTTTGGTTTTCAAACAGTTCTTGTGGTTTCTCCTTCTCTTTGGCCTGATGTTTGCTGCCAGGGTGGGTGCAAGGGGAGAGACTGAAGGGGAGCTGATCACATCCTACAGGAGTGTGCAGGGTAACACGGGGAGCCCACACAAGCCAGCAGGTGTGTGTGTCTGCTCGAGTCAGGCCGAATCTGTGCATGGTCTGCTTGCCAAGGGCTTCTGCGAGTCACAGCTGAGCTGCCTGACACCTGCGGCTCCTGCAGCAAGAAGGGCCAGGTTCTTCTCGTGAGTGAATCTGCGCAGTGGCAAAGCAGAACAGATGCAGCAGGACATGCAAGTAAGGGGGAACTAAACTTGTCTCTTCTTCCCCTTTCTGGGAATTGCCTCTGTTTAGTTTCAGGGCCAAGAACGTGTTGTGCGCCCTATGCAAACTTGGGGCTGTTTTACTTACACTTGTTTTCTGCGGCATTTCACTAAACTGCTGGAGTTTGCACAGGAACAGCTGACCGCAGTCGCGCCTCGGGGGCAGCACGGCGGGCTTTGTGCAGGGGGTCTGCGCGCTCCTCGTGGGCCTGGCCCCAGGGCAAGGTTCCGACCCAGGGCAGACCCTTTAAACGACGGCCCCAGGGCACCCGGCATCCTCTAATTCATTAGAAGATTTCTGGCCCCGAAGCCGCCCTCGGTGTGAGGGGGCGCAGCCCACGGGCAGCCTCCCCGCGGCCATGTCCCGGGCCCGCAGCCGCCCAACTCCCGCCGGGCCCGCCCCGACACCGGCGAGGGGCGGGGCCGCCCGGCTCCCGCCCGCCC
>VXAY01002814.1:1202161-1278839 GCA_013399855.1 Oxyruncus cristatus | reverse complement strand
TGGTCTGTCCGTGTGGGCCGGGCCGGGCCGGGCCGGGTGGCCCCCGGCGGAGCGGCCTCCGAGGGGCCGAACTCGCCGCTTTGCGTGTCGCTGTTGCGGGGCAGCGCTCCGAGGGGACGCCAGCGCTTTGCGCGATTTCGTGGAGACTCGTGACTGGGGTGCGAGGCCCCTCCTTATCGCAGCTTGGTGCGAATGGCGACCCGGCCGGTTCCCTGTAGAACCGGCCCCGCAGTGCCGCACCCGAGCGCGGCTCCGGCCGGGCCGGGCCCCGTGGGCCTCCCGCCGTGCCGCGGCCGAGCAGCCCTGGCGGGACCCCCTTCAGCAGCGCCCTGGCCCGGCTCCACCTTATCGGGCCTCGAAACTGCTTGCGGGTTCCCACCCTAAATCCGTACTGGCACCAGCCAGTGACCAGACGGGTTTCGGGCTCGGAATTCTTTTCTCCGGAGACGTATCGAGCTTTTCTTTCCAGTCAGGAATGAAGGAAGGCTCATGAACCAGACTGTGGAATGACTCTAACTCTTGCTAAACCTGTCCTAGGATCTAGGAAGTGCTTCCTTTGCTGAGATGGGCCTTTACACACGTGCCATGCATTTTCCTTCAGCTTAGCATATCGAGCCCGTGCGTTCAAGAAGTACAGTATATGTCTCTATATATACGAGTTAAAATAGGGATAGGAAGACTGATTTTTACGATGTTATGTGGAGGTCAAGTCTGAAACAAAACACTGTTGGTATTCTTTGAGGCTTCCGTTTGTTGTTTTTTTTTTTTTTCTTCCTCTAGCTTGCTTAGTGTGTCACTAGCCTTTTGTCTAATGCCAAATGTCAGATGACTGTGAATGCTTTGTCAACAGTTTTGTCATATGAAACTACTGGCGGGGAATAGTGAGAAGGAAAGTAGTTTAAAGAGCTTTAGTGCAGTATTTGGAACATAATTTACATCTGAAAATCTTGTGTGTACATGTGCTTTCTGGAGGCTTTAGTATTTTATAGTGAGGTTGATTTTGGTATCAAGTCTTAGACATTTTTCTGAACAGTCAGTGGATTAAAATGTTTGGGTTGTTTCTTTGTATTTTTGACTCATCAGAAATACCTAAAAAATAAGGTGGAATGTACAGGCTAGGCTGTAGTACAAAATATATCAAGTCTCTTATTTAGATTTTTGATGTTTTATATTGAGGTGGTTTTGGTGCAAGATACATTGCAAAAATGGAATTTAAGATCTGAAGTCTTGATTGTCAAATGCAGTGTTACAGCATTTAAGTAAAAGGTGCAGCTCAAGTATTCAGGTTAATAGTCAAATTGCTGTAAATTCTGTATTTTTTATGTGTTCTTGTCAGTAAGGAACTCTTAGGCTTTTGGATATGCAGCCTGCTTGTTTAAAAGTAACTAATGCTTCTCCTTTTTTTCTTAGTTTGGATGTACTTCCGCGGGTGACTTGCCCAAATCATCCGGATTCCATTTTAGTGGAGGATTACAGAGCTGGTGATATGATTTGTTCTGAGTGTGGGCTAGTAGTAGGTAAGTAGCTATTCATGTTTTTGGGTTACCATATACTTTACATGGTGTGTGTGGCTTTGCCCTCCTGCAAAAGTGGTGTATGATAATTTGTGTATTTAAAGGTTTTCCCTTGATGCCCAATTGTGCATAGCGGATTTGATGATTTTTTTTTCTTTTTTTTGTGTGTATATGTGATTATCTGTTGGCTAAAAACTTACTGTTCTGAATGGTCTGTCTTCTGCTAACTTGCACTATGAAAAGAATCAAACTATATTTTAAAGACTGAAAATTTAAAGTATGTTATAATATGAATTAGAGTATCGTGCTGTCTACTCTGATATTCTGTCTTTAATCATGACTGTTGTTTCAGTCAGGAAAGTATGAGAAGTGGTATAAGAGCTCTTTGTGAAATAACTTGCTTACAAGAAAAAAACCCCAACAACCAAAACACAAAGCCAAACCCCGAGTAACCTCAGTTTCCCATTAGCTAGAGGTTCTCTTCTGCCTTGAAGGATTTATCTTTACATCGTTGCCAGCACCTGTTTGTTAATTACTTCTCCGAAAGCTTTTAAGACTATCCAAAGCGAATATCCGTGGCTTCCGTTTGTTGTTTGTTGAGTTCTCTTATTTTGTTTGTGTAGCAGCAACTTCCACGGACTAAACTTTATTTCTAAGTGTAATGGAAAATTTAAAATAAAAGACCTTTTAGATATTGTCTTTGTTTGAATGAGAGAGAGTTGTCATAGAACTTGCTGCATATGCATTTTCATGTATCTTTTCTAGGGTGAGCATCTTATGTGCACCTTCATATCTTCATTCCTTTTGCGTGGGAAACTTTCCATGCTTGTGTTATTAATTCTTTAAACTCTGTTGATTTCTGTTAATTTATTTTGAGCATGCCATTGTGAAAAGAAAACTCTTCTTGAGAGTGCACATTTGGGTGATTTATTCAGTGGTGCTGAATATTTCAAATGGTTTATATCCCTCTCTCTTAGACTGTGGTGGTTTTGTTTTGGCTCATCAAATTAAAAATTTTTGTAAAAAGCTAAAAGTTTAAAGAATTTGTGGCAAAGGTAATACTAATTTAGCCAGGTGACTAAAACAGATGTGCTTTCTTTATGAAAAGTAAACTTCTACACAGCTTGTTAAAGTAAGTGTTAAAATATTTGAACTTGAGTACTAGATCTTTACTGCTGAATGGGATCAATTAGAACAGTTAAAACCCCCAAAACTTACTATACTGTGTAGCCAAAGAAATGCTACAGATTTATTTAAAAAGATTGTGCTTTTGGTGTCTGCAGAGCACTGCTGGTGTACGTAGGACAGAACAGTAAATGCTGAATTTGTCTGTTTTACTGTTGTAAAGTATATTAAGTACATAGTGGTGTTACTTCACTGATACTTTTTCTGGTGTGTGTGCAGCCGCACACAGAGCTAAGAGACATTGCCTAAACTAAGTGTATTTGCATTTGATGTTTTTCATGCTTGCTATGGCAAAGTACTGAAGCTTTGCATTTATGAAAATAGTGTGAGTTTGTCAAATGTAGAACTGTGTCATAGGATTAAATGGCTGGTGCATTTATAATTTTCAAGTTTTGCAATCAGTTTTCTGGGAATATGAGATCAAATCAATACTAATAGTATTATGACTGATCTTGCATTTATCAGGTCTGCATCTGAAAGGGTGAAGCATTGGAAAAGTTTGGGGGAGCGGAAGGCTAGGAGAAGGAGGAACTGATCTCTATCAGTTGAATTCATATTTTAGGCAGAGCTGTATATTGCAATTGCTCCTTTTTCAAGGGATTTTTGAGAAAGGGTTTTAATCAGTTATATTCTGCTTACAGGTTCTTAGTCTCAATAAGATTGAAGTTAAATCTAGTGTATTGCTTTTTCTTTGCACAACATTTTCCACATATTCTAAATAAACTGTGCTGTTTTGCTGGGCAGTATTAAAATAATTAAATCTTGTAATGTCAGTACGACTGAAGCTGATGTCTGGTTTTATTATTGTTTCAAAATACTGCTTCAGTTTACTGAAAACTCCCATCTGCCTTTTCACTGTTACCTTTTGTGGATTAGCTTATGTTCTGTCTTTTCATGGTAATTTTTTCCAACTTGTTAACTTTTCCTTCTGCTAATTCCTTTTTTTGTATGAAAGGCATTTGGAGACCTAAATTACAATTATCCATGGAGTTTTGATATTAATCTGGATTGACATGCATCTGAAAGTTTACAACTCCATGTCCAGGTTTCTCTGCTGTCACAAGTATTGTTTCAGTCTACATGCTTTTTTCCAGTCATTCTAGGCTATGTGGTGCAATAAGTGTTCATGGGCTGGTGTGAGAGCTCACAGAGAGTTCCTAGGGCTTGGAGAAGTAGTTAGTTCTTTGTTTATTTAAGGTGTTCACTACATCTCATTCTTCAGACAGACTTGGTGGGGGAGAAAAGCATGTTGTTCAAGAACAGAAGTCTAGTAAATCTTCTTTCTCGACAGGTAAATGTTTTGCTTACTATCTTTAGACAGTAAAAAAGGCTGGAAGTCAGCTGATGTGCCAGAAGGGGCTGAAGAAAGCAGAATCAAAGTGGAAGACAAAGCACTGAATTTTCTTGATGTAGCAAGGTGGTGACCTGAATTTCAGAGGAAGATAAGAACAAGTCCAGTGGCATGTACTGATGTGTAGCACCTCAGCTTATTAGGAATGCCCTTGTGATCTAAGACTTTCCTTAAACTTCTGTATAGCTTCATTAAATGTTGCCTTAGTGTGCAGGAGTTGGAGCAGTGAGGAGTTTGCTTTCAGCATGGAATAAGTGATTTTCTGCAACTGGTTAGCTCTGTCTGCTTCAGTAGGCAGGAATGGATTGGAGAGGAACAGTGCTCTTGTAGGCAGTCTTTTTTTGGGGAGCCTTCTTCAGTAAAAAAGCATAAGTCTGTCTTCAGCTGATGAGAGTCCTTGGACATGTATCAACTTGTTAAAGCTTGGAATTGGATTATGACCAATACTCAGATATTTATTCCATGTTCTATCTATACCTGAGTATTCAGTTGAAGAATTTTGGGGAAAAATGTTCAATAGCTTGTGGTCAGCAGTAAGGCAGTTATAAAATTGTGTCCAAGTATTTGTTTGGCTAATACTTCAGACAAGTTTGAGATCTGAATGGTGCATTGTAAATTCAGGTGTGATCTGTGAAGATTAGGTAAGACTTAACTGTACCATGGGTATGTTTTGTCTGCAGTATAATAAACAAGTAGGAAGGGGTTTCACAATTGCCTCTGAACTGGCTGGTTCTTTACTCAGGATGTCTGTCTTAAAGGATAAGATTGCTTACCTTCTATACAGATGCTTGTTTTCTGAAACCCCAAGAAACCATTTTTTTTTTTTTCAGCTGCTGGTAGTATCCTGTAAGTGGGGAAGGTGCTTAGGTACTTCTGACTTGGATCTAGTAGAGGGCAGTTATGTCCATAGGGAAAAATCTTTTAATATTTGGGTACATATTCACATTTACTTCTTTCTGAAAGTATTACAGATCTTTAAAATACGAATTCTTAATTCAAGGTGTTGCTTGAAAAAAGAGGCAAAAATCTTTAGGTACTGATAGGTATTAGCAACTTTTATCTGGTTGCTGCTTTTGTGCTTGGTGTCCAGAGCACTGAAAATTGTCTGACAACAGTTGGTCCTTGCAGACCCTCTGCATTCAGAGGAAAGCTAATTATAAAGGATACTGATGCTTAAAAACATTCTGAATCGTTGATTCTTGCATGAGCATTCATGGATGCTTGATTTTACACAGGGAATTTATAATATGAAGAAAATAATTTGCTGGTCTTTTTCAGCCAGCATTTCAAATAGTCTGTTTAAAGTCTAACCCTTTTCAGCTTTAAAGACAAGGGTGGTGGCTCTATCTGTTCAGCAATAGTGCTTGTAATAGTGGAAACAAACTTTAGATGACTGAAGTTGGCATCTTTTATCAGGCTTTGTAATAAGCACCTCTCATAGCATGAAATTTCTTGGAGGGTGTAGGAAACTTTCTAGTTAGTGGGTTCTTGGCTGGAGGCCAGAAGTGTTTGAGAACTGCTAGTGCTTCTATTAGGTAAAGTACTAGATTTATCTAGTGGAATAACACTGATATTTTGAATCATGTTATTTAGGGAATGTTTTTTACTTCCTTCTTATCAGATTGACAAAGTGATTTAGGGCAAATAAGGGCTCGAAACAATATGAACTCTTCTGATGGAAAAAGAGTCCATAGCCTCTAATTTTTGTGATGTAGTGTAGATCAGGCACAGCATTGTTTATTGAGATTCTGTAGTTTGGAGCATCCTTCACAAGTACTTGAGCTGTTAATCTTTTAAAGACCTCAAGTCCTGGAGAGGTGTAACTTCAGCTGACCAGACTTCTCCACCAGATCGTTCAACATTTCTGCTCTCATTTGATTCCTCCAAAATTATTGTACGGGCTGATGGCTGAGGAACCCTGGAAATCCTTTTAGATTTGTCATAATTTTGATATGCAGGAGCTGCTTAGCCTTTGTTCTTGTAGCAGTCACTTGCCTGTGATGCTGCACTGTGTGTTTCAATCCAGAGTTGCTTTTTGGTACTTGTATGATGCTGTTGATGTCTGGCAGCTAGTTGAAATTGTCTGTGGCTTTTTTGTTTGTTTGCTTGAGGGTTTTATGTTTTGTTTAGCATCTGAAAGCCTGTGTTAGTTATTTTGAATAGACTGATGTTGCTGTTGGTGATGAGGCATTTGTGGTGTCGACAATTCATTGAAAATGAGAACTTTTGCAAAGAATACTGATATCTTACAAAAGGCTGGAAATTTTGTGGAAAAAGCTGTGACTGTAAAATTGTTGTGGGTGTGGTGTTTTTTGTGGTGTGGTTTTTTTTTTTGCGTGTGTGTGTGTGTCCCGTGAGTTTATTTTTTGGTAACATTTAATACATGTGGTCTTTAAATAGAAGTTCTAAAGCTGTAAAATGTGTGTGGGGGAAGGCTGAGTACTACTATGTGGAGAAGAATATAAGATAATCAATAGAATATGGAGGAGTAGACACCTGAAGTACTGTGTGTGACTCTGGGCTTCTCAGTACCAGAAAGAGAGAGACTGGCTGGAGCAAATCCAGCAGAAGGTGGCAGAAGTGATTTAGGAATTAGGAGGGGCTGAGAGCTGAGACTGTTACCCTCAGACTGTTCAACGTGGCTCTGTGCAGTTACATGTCTTCATGATTCTTCCCAGCTTGTTGTCTGCTACGTAACTTTTCATCGTAGTTTGTCTCAGCATTTCACTCTGGTTCGTAAGGAGTTGACTGAAATTAAGTATAATGCTATATAAATATATATGTATTTAAGTTTGGCATTGTAAAATGCTTTTAATGAAAAGTATAATATATGTGCTCACTAGATGGCAGCAGATTCCTTGACTAACTGTAAGAATGAAACATTCTCTACTAAAAATAGATATTTTGGGACTTCAGAGTGCAAATAAACTTTTAATACTGTACTTATGCAAAGATTAGAATGTTAGTAATGTGTAGAACTTGATGCAGTTTGGAGCTAACATTAGAGCTCCTGAAAAAAACTTAATGTGCCTTCTCAGAACTGTTTCAAGACTGGATACGAAAGATTACGTTACTTGAGGTGTGAATATTATCACACGTCTTGTTTTGGTTAAATGTCTTCAGTTTGCAGCTATATTGTCTTTGTGTAACAGATAATACAAAATGCAGAAAAAGAAGAAAACAAATGTGTTTTATGAGTTATTGCAACATTAAAATAGCTGGTATTATTTCTCTATAAAAATGGAACTAAAAATTCAGGCCGTGTTGAATGAAAATATTTTCCCTTGAGAATTCACTTTCTATTTTTAGGGGAGGAGTAAACATACATAAATTTTGATGTATAGGTGTTTTAAGCTAATTTTTTAGAACTGCTCAAAATTATATTTTAATTTTTGAGTCTGACCTGAGTTTGCTCTTGCATTTCTGCAGTGAATGTTCTTCGTGTTTGTCAGTTGTGAAGAAAAGTAACCTTGGTCTGAGGTTTTCTGTTCTGAGCAGCTGTTCTGCATTTCACTAAATGAGCTTTTCAGAGGGTGCGCAACCTGAGTCAGAGAAGTTTTGCATTGTGTGTTTGCACTGGAGCCTGTGTGTTAGTCTGTTAGACTGTATTTTAAAGAGGAACCTGAATACTGGAAGAATGGTTTACAAAAAGAAATGGAGCAGTGGAGAAAAATTAATCTGTTCAGAAAGATGCTTTAGGATATCAGCCTGGAGATACATTTCACAAAGATTTGGTCCTGTAAGCTGTTGTTTTTCTGTGTCCCTCAGAGGAGGAAGCTGAGAAAATGAACTCATCCATTTGAGGAAAATTAAATAAAGGTGTGTGTAATGTAACTGTATCTAGTAAAGCTTATTTTTGTTCAAAAGAACTGCATCAAAAGGAAGTAGCAAAGGGAATATGCAGCCACTCCCATCCTCACTGCAGCTTGATAGAGTTGCCAAAACCAATATGATGTGAGAAAGCAGAGACAATTTTATAATGTACTTACTGGGAGCTTTCTTACTCTCATGTTTGACTGTTGGGCCCATGTTCAGCTGCTTCAGGAGAGCCAGTCAGTAGTGTATGACCCAGCAAATTCCGTGTAGGACTTGAAATCTTAGCTCAGGACCAGTTTTCAAGGCTGATTTCTTACACTGCTTTTGTAAGACTGAATTTAGTATTTTAAGGTTTTACTTTGATCACTTAGGGTAGGGCTTAATTGCATCTGTACTAATATCACAGTTACAAAATATTTTTTTTTGTTTTGAGAGTTAAAAATAATAAATGCCACATTCGGTGTTTTGTTTTTGTTTGTTCAATGGGATAATTCATTTAATTATACTTTTAACCAAATACATTTTCCATCTTTAGAAACCTTTGGACCTATTCCATTTTTGTTGATACTTCTAGCTTGTGCCACACTTTTGTAGAAGCCTTTTGAAAGGTGGAATGTGCTGCTCAGAACCTCTGTATATTTTCAGTGACACCGACAGGATACAGAAAAACTTCCTTTTCTGCTATAGCAGATTTCTTGGCAAAGTAAAGATATTTGCATACTGTGTCTTAATTACACAAATGCTTTATATTCAGTGATTTGTTCTACTTAATCTTTTCTCACTCTGACATAGTAGTCTCAATCCTCTGTTTGCAATATGTTTGCCAAAGCAGGCAGTGATAGAACACTTTTTTGTTAGAGCAGGAATGGTTCATAACTCACAAGAGGCAGATCCCAGAGTGAGTCATTTAGGTCATTCCCACTTGTGTGGAAAAATATTACATCACTGCCCTGTACTCAGTGTTCTATTTATACCATGCCAGAATTTTAAGTACATTTTGCTTTTTTTAGATGCTGTAAACAGTATTGGGGGGTTGTCTAAAAGTAAAGTTACTGCTAGGCCGTAGAAGGACCATTACTGAATCAAATATTTACAGAGAGTCCAGGAGCCAGAGGAGCACACTGTCTGCAGATTCAAGCTTGCAAGGGCAGGAGGGAGATCTTTCTAGCAGAAAGAATGGATCTGTGCTGCCTCTTACTCTGCTGTATTCTTAACCCTGTAGCTTTTGAGGCTTTTTTCTCATACCCCTCTTGGTTTTCATTAGAGCAGCAAATAAAGGTGAAGCCATAGCTGTGAGCATGTCTGACAGACACTGAGGGGAACGCCTCTGCCCTAAAGTTACTCTTTTTGGTTGTGGCAATTTCTTTTGGTTCATTCACAGCGTTCAATTTCCAGCATTCTCCTTGCATAATGTTATGTTAAAAATAGAGTTACTCTGTCAGAATAGATCCCTCCTGTATCCCCCAGGTATGCATCGCTGTCCATACCTCCTGTATTTTCTCCAGCTTTGTATCTTGTATTATCATGGTTTGCAGAGTGCTTTTTTTCTGTCTGTTTGTTTTCACCTGGTTAAATCAGCCTCTGTGGTTTCATGCTAAGACTTCCATACCGGAAATTTCTATTGCAGTCAGTGCTACTTATTTTTGTGCAGATGTTTCTTTCCTGACACACTTAAACACTGATAAAGGTGGTGAATTTTTCCTCAGGTTTAGCAACAAAGGGTGACAATTATTCTGAAGTTTTTTCTGATATCCTACACAGAACTCTAATCTGCTTTACTGCATAACACTTTTCTTAGTGTCCTTTTTATATTTTTCAGTACATGTATTCTTAAAAATGTAGTATTGCTCTAGAGGCAACACCTTTGAGATGCAGCTTTTGTCAGATCTGTGAATAGAATGAACTGCACTGCCAACAGTGGGTGGAGGGCTCGGGTTTGTGTGTTTTCTTTTGTGTTTGGGTTTTTTTTTTCCTTAAGTTTCTTTTGTTGTGATGACTGTGGGGCTTTTGCCTTCATCAGAGTGTGGGTTAGTTATTTCTCAAACTACGAAGTTGCTGTAGGAAAGGTTTAGGTGAATGTGAGATGAATAGAGGACTGCAAGCAAAGTTGTTTCATTCAGAGAATGTGGGTTTAGGGCATTTTCTGCTTACTCTGAATCTGTACTGAAACTCTTCCAGATATGACAGGGTAGATTAATAGTTTTGTATTAAGATTGTATGTTGATATTGTCAGGCATCGTAAATGAAGGGGAATTGGGCAGGGTCAGAACTCAAAGAACTAGAATGGAGCTGCAAAATGTCATGGTGGGTTAGAAGGTGCAAAGTTGAGAGTACAAAGGACCTGGAACTCATGCAAGAGAAGTGATTTACTGCAACTTAATGGGATTGTGCGTGATGGATAATTCACATGTGCACCTTGAACACATGGCAAATGTGAGAGAACTTGTTAAGTTCCAACAACTGACTCATTTGTTCAAGTGCTGAGAGCACCCTGACTTCAGCTTGACATCAAGGTCTTGATTCCTTCTGCTTACTGAAAATCTCTTTTTGGGTAACTGTACCTTTTTGTGTTCTGGATGCATTTCTCTAGTTATTTATGTCTTCTGTGCAGCTCTTGTAGTGTTTTTTTCCATTGCCTTAACTTGTAATCCTAAACACTTTGGTATATTATCCTGCAAGTTACTGTTCTGTTTAGGAATGCTAACAGACTGCCTTCTTACAATGGAGAGCTCAGATGTCTCACCTAATGTTTTGAAATATTTCGTGACACATTATATTAATGCAGACTATTGCTTTCTGTGATCTCAGGTGACCGAGTCATAGATGTAGGGTCAGAGTGGAGAACTTTCAGCAATGACAAAGCAACAAAAGATCCATCTCGAGTTGGGGATACCCAGAATCCTCTGTTGAGTGATGGCGACTTGAGTACAATGATTGGCAAGGTAACACTTAAAATACTAAATTTTACTAAGTTTGGGTGTCTTTGTGTCAAGTACATGATTGTATGACCATGGGGAAAATAGTGTATTTATTTACGAAGATTTTGCCTGAACTGAACTCATACGTTTCAACAGTGTGTAAAAATGCAGCAGGAATGGGCCAACCTTCGCAAAAGTGAAAAACTTCTGTAGTGCTGTGTGGTTACTTGCCACCCTTTGGTACGCTGCTATAAATAGGAAAGCTGATGTTGCAATTTTATAGAAGCACTTTGACTTAGCAAGTGTATTTGAGATGATTCTGAAATAAGATACTTCTGAGATCTCAATAGCTAGTGCTGCCAACTTGAACTGAAACTTTTTTTTATGGTAAAATCTGTATCAGGTCCCTATTGGAGACTTGGAGATCTACGTGCTTGTTGTATATGTTCTTCCAATTAATATTAAAGCACTAAATGTAGAATTCTTTCATGGTGTGAGTGTGCCAGAGGAAAGTATTCCATCTATATTTGGGTTGAAATTTAGTGGTACAATCATATCCTGCTGTCTCCCATGAGAGGGCAAGCAAGATTGGTCACATAAATGCACTCACTTTTAATGAAGTAGTGACCCAGGTAAGTTTTCATTATTGTACTTTCTGTTCCATTTTTTGCTGCAAGAACCAAATTAATTTTTGTGGATTTCTTGAATGTTTCATGAAAGGTGGTGCAATTGCTTATAAATATGTTAAAAATGTTTTGCTGCTTTTTATTTGCTTCTGCTTCTCGGAAGTTTTTGTTCCTGTGACGTTGCTAGGATCAAAAGTAGAGATGCCTGAATATGTGTGGTTATGTATAGTAGTGCAACATACTTTTCAACCAGGAATTTGTCAAAGAGATGAGGTCGACTAGCAAATAGTGATGGACAGCTGATCTTTGACTGTAGTGAAAAAGAAACCTGTTGAAGGAATTGTCCAAGTAAATGCTTGTGTTTTGGACAACTCCAAGCATTACTGCCTATAACATTTTAGGTGGCTTTTGGAGTTCATTCAGGCAATAAATCTGCACTGCTCCATTAAAAATACTGGCATTGCTAAGTGGCTCTGTGAAGCAGTGCTGTAGCAGTCACTGGGATTTTTAAAAGTCACCTGTGTAGGATCAGAAAGATTGTAGTTGAGAGGGTGTGGACTTCTGTTGCTGATTTGGTCAGCTGTGATGAAGATCAGAAGTAGACCTTTATAGACAGATGCAGAAATGGACTGTTTGCTCCAGGTTCATGTTGTTTCTCATTTTGGGACTGTGTTAGTACAGGGTTTGTCTCTGAGAGCTCAGTTTGATTCAGGAGGTAGAATGAGCTGAGCTCATCCAGGTGAATCGGGACTTGTGCTGTTAACACTCTTCTCTCTGGAGGTTCAGGTTCTAATTTACAATAAGAGGGATGGCAACCTTGGTGAGAGAAGACATAAAGAAACCTCTGTGAAAAGTTTGTCTATGAAAACTAAAAATTTTTGGAGATGGGCATTCAACTAATGAAACAGTTTTGCTGTTAACCAGAACATCTCATAAGAGGCATGACCAAACTTGCTGAAGCAGAGAGTGCCATTCAGTGAAGACAAGATGTGGGATGTTAACGTGGCGTGATTTAACCTGTGAGAACTGAGTAAAAACGTTCAAGTACTGGAAATGCCAGGATCATGTTGGGGAATGTAGAAGGGGCGATTAGTCCAACTGTGGATACTTTATTTGTGTGGGGAGGAATTGTGGAAGAGATGCATTATTATTGTCTGTGTGAAATTGGGAGTCTCTGACAAATGAGGATGTTTTCTGTACAAGAGTTCCTGTGTTTGTCTTGCCATAGCAGGGGTTTTTGGTTATCAACTCATTGATGTGAACTCTGTATCAGGGGCTGCTTTTTTTTTCAGTCATTTGGAAGGAAGAGAATGGCTTATATCAGAAGATGCTGAAGAAATCTCCTATCAGTGCAGAAAGGGCATGAATTTTGCAGCAAAAATAACTAAACCAAGGAAGTAGTACATTTCTGAAGCGGTCTTCTGAAGACCCTGCCAGCAGTAGGCTGGGATGAGGATTGACCTAGATATGCACAGTGGTTGAACAAGGGTGAAATTGGTGTAGTCATGAGGAGGGTAAGTAGTATCTGACAGAGTGCAGAACAACCTTCATGAATTCCAGAGAATGAAGAAGGTAAGAATGTTATTTTCCCAGTTAACAACAGTTCTTAGAATGGCCCGGAGTGGACCCCAAATCTGTGTGCCAGAGATTCCTTTAGCCTTTGGCATGGGACAGGGAACATGTATTCCTTTCTGCCGTGTAGGTCTGCAGATAATAGAATCTTTACAGCAGACCTGCCCTGCCCTCCCAATAACACCCCCACCAAAAAAACCCCACCACCCTAAAACATTGTTGTGGAAAATCCAAAAGGGATGACAAGTAATTTTCTTGGCATGTTGTATTATTGTAAACTCATGGGAATGTAGATGGAAGTGGAGTCTAAACCAGTTACAACAGTAAAGTTCTTGTGACTGGCTATTGCCTTCAAACAGTAAAGGAAGGGGCCAGTTCTGCTTCACAGAATCATTTGTCGGTCTTTCCCCTTGGAAGCCAGGAGGTGCTGCTCCAGGGCTCCTTTCTACTGGGGGTGTGTGGTCTGTATCTGCTCACAGCAAAGGAGAGGCTGCTTTGCCCATGCAAAGGGATTAATTCCTAATTGGTTTTAGTACTTAAAGAACCCATCTGTCTGAGGCAGCAGCGGCCTGTGTTGGAAGAAAGATTAATTTGTCTGTGAAGAGGAGGGTGAATAGCATAGTTAGCTGTGGTGGAAGTGGTTTGAATTCCACAGGCAGGTCTTCAGGATATTGGCACAGAACTGTTACTCTGAAATTAGATCCTGTGTACTGCAATTGATCTGATTACAATGCAGATCAGTTGGAGGCATGGCGAAGTCTCACATTATGGTGACTTGATTGCCAGAATGCTGTAGTTATTTCTGAAATTCTTATGTAAAATTAAAGAAAAATAACTGCACAAGCAGCTTCTAGATCTGCCTTGATATAAAGAACTCTTTCCTATGAATCTAAAAGAAAATTGGAAGTTTGGTTTCCTGTCTTGTGGAAAACATCTTTTGCCACCCTTGGTAGTTAATTGATTCCTTTTTGTAATGACTGCAACTCCAAGAGAATTTAGATTGTTTGAACAAAGAACTAATGCAGTCTCTTGGCATAGAATTCCTATCCTTTGATCAGTTATCTCTGAAAGGAGGCTGGCTGTTGTCAAACTGCATGGTCTGAATCTGGAAGTGCTATATTGAGAAGCAATGGCACGATATCAGGGGCTGATGATTGAAAAAGAAGAAAGGATCCATCCGACTGTATAATGAGCTGGTTGTACTGGGCAAGAAGACTGCTGGATCTGGGGGCATGCCTTGATGCTGTGGGTAACCCCACGTCAGTGATGTGGATGGTGCTGATGATACTTCTACTGTCTGCTAAGTGTGGTATATACTGGGGTATAAAGCTGTTGGCTGGCAGCACCGTAAGCCTGACCACCGCTGAGCCCCTTCAGAGATTAACGCTGTTTACTTGACTGTGCTTTCTCCCTTCAGCAATCTTGAACGCTGTTTCCAGGATTGTATCCACGAGGTTTCTGTTCTGTTCAAAAGCCGAACAGGTAGAACTCCTGACTTTGACAGATACCTTTCTCGGTGAGATGGCAAAGATAGATGTCTCAAAGGCCACAACAGTAAAACACAATTCTTAGTCTGTTTTATTTCAGCTAAAACTGTGTGGCTTCTGTTTTTTTTCCATGGAGGGAAAGGCACTCCTAACATGGTTGTCAAGGGCTGAAGTCAACAAAGCATTGTCCCTCAATTGAAAGCTCCAGAAGGAAAGTAGATGGTGCATTTAAATAGCAAATGCAGGGAGAATAGCTGTGGTTTATGTAAGCAATTGAGATGGAAGAGTGTTTTCCACCCCTTTTATAGCTGTGAACTGTATATTGGGTATGGCTCTGGGAGAGCACTCATATCAACCGGCTTAAATCCTTGCCTAGTTCCAATGTGCAGCACAATACTTGCTGGCCCCAGAACAGAGCAGTATTTCCTGGTGAAATACTATTTGGCATGGAGCCTGATAGACAAGGACTGGGGACTTGCTGTTGTTTATGGTCACTCTTCTGGCATCGCTCCTTGTTCTGAAGTTTGTTGTGCTTGATTCTTGCTTTTGGTTTATATTTGTATCTTACTGGAAGCCTTTGAATAGTTGGAGGTGTTCATCCAGTCAAGGAACTCAGATTGTCTTTGGAGCATCCCTCTGCTGTGTTGGTGCCAGGATCAGTTCTGGATGCTTGTTTCATATGAAAGGATGTTGGAAGGAGCAGAAAAGCAGGAACACTCTTGGAATCTAGCAGCTGTCATAGAGGGCCTGTTCAAAGAGCTGCCAGAGTCCTCAGTTGCCACAGCAGTATCAGCGTGTGTGTGCAGCACAGATATGTGTCTCAGCAGTAAAGGTGTCTGCTGAGCCCATCAGAAATGGGGTGTGATGGAGGCCTTGGGCAGGGGGAAGTGGGACAGTTTAAGTGAATGGTCAAGAGTGAGTGTTACTACTCTGAGCCAAAGAACATGTATTAAATGTAGAAGCACACAGGGAGATTATAGAATTAGAGGCTGTGTCAAAATAGAAGGGCAATTCCCAAGAAGTGGGTCAGGAAACAAGAAACTGGGCAGCTCAGTAGAAAAAGGTGATGCCAGGGCATGTTCTGTCCTTTGTTCACTGTGGAGGACAGCCTTTGTACAGCCTGGACATCCTGATGCATTGCTGAGTCTTCAACATGAGAACTGCATGCCAGTGCCTAGCCAGGTTATCAGTCAGTCACAGAGCAAGACCTGCTTTATGCTTACTGTCTTTGGCAGAACAGACAGTGTAGTATTGGTGTCTGCAGCGGGGTGCTTAAATGACCAAGTCTGTCTGCAGTGAGTTGGATGCCCCTGCCCAGATAAATTGTTTGAAGGTGCCAGGAAGGAATAAATGCATGCAAATTCAGAAAACCCAGGTTTCTACTCATGATAGAATTGTTGTGAAGGAGCATTTTCCACTCGAGACAACTCATGGTCCCCTGTGCACTGTGACAGCAACCACATAAGTAATATAAATTACAGACATTGGTCTTTTGAACTTACAGGGTGTGAGGTTGTCATCAGCTGTCACTAATCTGATATGGCATTATCTGTTAAAGACGTTTTGGAGTGCTGGCTTATTGAAACATTAGACATTTTAGGCCCTCGTAGGTGGGCAGATTTGCATATTTAATAGAAGTGTGCAGTTTGTCAGTTGTAAGATACAAACGAAACACATGTCAAAAGCTTGTTTTGGAGTGGCCAGGTTGAGTTTGTGGCTCTTACTTCTCCCAAGACCTCAAGCTTTTCTTTTGGGAGGTCCATTGTTTTCTGGTAAAGTCAAACTATACGGATATTTCCATTTTCTGACTAAGGTTTGCAACTGCTAGCAGGCCCGGTATAGAGTTGGGTCTGAATAGCTCATTGGTGTGGATGTTCTCTTTGCCCATGCCTTCACTGGGATAGTTATCATTATAACAACTGGTTTCCAGCTGGCCATAAAATTGTTTTCCTGACTCGCCAGTGTGCCCCAGTGCAGATGCAGTCCTAAGGACACATGGGTTGCATAAAATCTAATCTTGACCTCAGCATTGGTGACAGGAGTATTGAGATGCACTCCTTGTGTTATTGTTACATTAGGAAGGAAAAACCCCCTGTGTAATCTATGGTCTTTGGAAAGCAATTCACGATTTGAGACTGGTGCAAAGAACTTGATGTGTGAGCAATGCTCGAGTGACTGATTTACTTTCAGTGATGTTTATTTGAACGACTGCTTGAACTGATGCCATGAAATAAAATGTATAAAGCTGGAAGATGTTTGCTCTCAGAGTGAGGAAGAAGTTCCTTGTGTTACTGATGATACAAATCTTTCTTCTCAGGGCACAGGTGCAGCAAGTTTTGATGAATTTGGGAATTCAAAGTACCAAAATCGCAGAACTATGAGCAGCTCTGATCGTGCGATGATGAATGCTTTTAAAGAAATCACGAACATGGCAGACAGAATCAACCTCCCTAGAAATATAGTTGTAAGTTCATGTCTCCCTTCCTTAAATTGTTCTGGCATTGACTTAGTTAGCATAATATAATGAGCACATGAATTTTTGATATTGCTGCTAATTAAATGGCCTAGAGTTAATTAAATTTCATCTTCTTGCGTTGAAGGATCGAACAAATAATTTATTCAAGCAAGTGTATGAGCAAAAGAGCCTGAAGGGAAGGAGTAATGATGCCATTGCTTCTGCTTGTCTCTACATAGCCTGTAGGCAAGAGGGGGTTCCAAGAACATTTAAAGGTAAGTTTTCAGTGACACAGATTCAGTTTTGCTAGGAAGTAAAGGTCTAGTTACTGCCACTGTAGGAGGTTGGTTTTCTCGTTTCTGGACTTTGTCAAATTGGTTGTTCTCAGCTACAACTCACCTTTGAGGGAGAGGGTAGGAGACTCTCTGGAAATTTGTTATATTTGTGGAGTAGGCTCTTGGGCATGGGATTTTTGATCACGCTGCATTAAAAGAATTTAGCATTTGAAATTTATTCTTGAGTGTTGGGGAAACTTAAAAGGCATTGCTTTGATGGGAGAATGGTGGGGACTGTTGTAGCTGAATTTGAACCAGCAGTTCTGCAGTAAATTTGGACAACTTTTCCCTGACAGGGATGCAGCTCTCTAGCACTGAGTACCAAATTTCCCCTCCTAAGTGAGCTGTATTAATTAGCTCCTTATGATAAATGTGGTTGACTGAGGTTGACAAATGTTTAAAAATTATTTAGTGACAGTGTCCTTCTTAGTGGGAATCAAATTTGATTATTTTGGGGGAGCAAGTGCTGTCAAGCCTAAAGTTTAATTTTCATTCTTTCTTTAGAAATATGTGCAGTATCCAGGATTTCAAAGAAGGAAATAGGTCGGTGTTTTAAACTTATTTTGAAAGCTCTTGAAACCAGTGTTGATTTGATTACAACTGGAGACTTCATGTCACGATTCTGTTCCAATCTGGGGCTTCCCAAACAAGTACAAATGGCAGCAACACACATTGCCCGTAAAGCTGTGGAATTAGATTTGGTTCCTGGGAGAAGCCCTATCTCTGTAGCAGCTGCAGCTATTTACATGGCATCACAAGCTTCTTCAGAGAAAAGGACACAAAAAGGTAAAAGCTTTTTTTTTTTTTCTTTTAGTTCTCCACGTTTTCCTGCTTGAAAGAATATCGAGTATTGCTGTAAAACCTGGATAGTAGTGATAAGCTGCCATTCTGACTGCATGCAGCAAGGACCAAACCAGGATCTCCCTGCCCCCAAAATGGAGTAACTGACTGTGCTCAGTGTAAACTGAGTTCATTTTCATCTGGCACTAGGAGCGTTGCATTTTGAATGCTACAGACCAGTGCATTCCAAGGAGCATAATTTAAGTTTATCCGTGCAAATATTTGCACGTGTACATCCTGCTGCTCTAAAATACTCCAAACACAAACTGGCAGGCAGTTGCAGGTAGCGCTGTGGCTTAGGATGACATTGAGTCTGCAATCATTCCAGGAGCCTGGGAAATCACCCATATTAGTATGTGTTCCTTGACTTCTTGTGAGCCTGTGGTAGACTGAAAGTAGTGGGACAATGGAGTTTGCTGTGGATTGCCTTGGGCATGACTCCCTGCTGGCATAGGAGCCCTTGGGGAGCCAGTAAGGAATTCAGGGCTGTTCTTGAGCTTCAGAGCAGCAAGGATCAGCCTCCAGGGCTCAGGGGAACGAGACCTACATGAGGGCAATGCCCTGGGGAAGGAAGGGAGCTAAGGGTGCAGTGGAGAGAACTTGACATGAGGAATGGATCCAAGTACTGGCAGGTGGCTGGGGAAACTCCATTGAACTGTCTAGTCCAGTTCAGATCAGAAATGTTTAAAATGTAGCAATTTCTTAGTGGAGAGTTGCTTTTAGGTAAAGAATAGCCTTTATCTGTCAGGCTGTGGTGTTTTGTTCTGCATTCGTAACTGCTGATGTCCCTGGAGCTGTCATCATGTTGGCAGGTTCCTGGGTGTGTGGGTGGAGCAAAGCCCAGGCAGGGCAGTGCCGTCATCCGTGCTCGGAGTGAGCTGTTGGATTGTGCCTCTTAGGAGTTATTGTTAAAATACACCAGGGCTCCCTGCTCCTCAGTGTCCTCAGACAATGAGGAAGGCTTTCATGCAGTCCAAGGCTTAAATTTATTCAAGATTTAATCAAATTAGGAATTAAAGTTTCTGTGCATCTCAAACAAGCATTCTCTCAGCTCATTACAGTGCTCTGTGCCTCTGCCTTATTTCTCGGTGCCTTTTAAGGTAAATGTATTTTGTATTTAGCTGAAAGTATTGCCTTTTTGTCTGTCACTCAGTTTTTTGCTTGTTTTGCTTATATTTAATCAAAGCACAAAAGATCCTGATGTTAATGACAATTTATTAAAATATTGCTGATCATATGTAGAGTTTGCAGTAGATGTTTCTAACACTCTTGGCCCTCTGCAATTTGAAACTGATATTATTCCAAGATTGATGAGTAAGTTGAACTCTGGTATGTGACAGACTTATGTATGCAAAGTATTCATCACCACAGTTAAACCATTTCTACCAGGCTTTTGGAAGAGTTATGAATGAAACAAGTGTCTAGCACTTCTTGATAAATTATGCTTGCTGGTTTCTTCAATATAAATGGCAAAAGTAAAAACTAATCACTTCTCTGCTTTTTGTTGTAGAAATTGGTGATATTGCTGGTGTGGCTGATGTTACAATCAGACAGTCATACAGGCTGATCTACCCTCGAGCTCCAGATCTCTTCCCAGCAGACTTCAAGTTTGATACCCCAGTGGACAAACTACCACAGCTGTGAAATTGCAGAGGGTTAATTTCTATTAAAAAAACAAAACAAACCCAACAAACTCTTTATTTTTACCTATAATAAAGGATGTACAAAGTGTTAATATTGAGTCTTCATGTTGTGGAACTGGAGGATATGGAAATGGAGCGTAACTGCTGGAACGCAGCACACATTCCAAGGGTAAACAAGCTCGTTGTGGCATTTTGTATGTATATACTAGTGGAAGTAAATATTTAATGACTGTTGCAACAAATTTAATTTCATATTGTTGTACTTATTTAGATTTCTTTTGTAGGGATCTAGTAAGATGTATTTTGGAAAATTTAAAATATTGTGTAATTCCCAAATAAACTGTTTTCCAAAAACACTTACCATCTTGTGGGTATGACTGCAATGTGACATGCACGTACTGCTGTACATGCTGAGAACTGGAATGCAGTCCATGGAATGGTGGAGTGAGCTTCATACTCACGGGCTTGGTCACAAGGCTGATTAAATGCTCGCTTTCTGGACAGCTTCTAATCTCTAGTGTGTTCCAGCATTTGCAGGCAGCTGTAGAGTATGGGTGATTGCACCCAGAAGGCAAGCAGTTGCTGACAAACCGTTCGAAGGTTTGCACAACTGCTGCTGCAGGAGACTTCCAAACCGGTTGCAAAAGGATTAGTCGCATCCTTGGCCCAGTCTCCATGATTTTCACTGATGTCTCTGCTTTTCTCCTTTGATTTTGATGTGATGACAAAGCAACTAAAGAGAAGCATGAGGACTCACTTCGTTTGAATTCCTGGTAACTTCATGATGCCTTTTACCTTTGTACAATAGCAAGCATTTCCAGTGTGTTTCTGTGACCTGCCAGTCCACCCTGCAGTCTGGCTGGCCTGTGCTTGTGTTCTAAGTGAGCGCTTGCCTGTTTGAAATAATGTGCCACGTGTGAGTGAAGGCCTGAAGTTGTTCATCCCTCCCCAGACTGAGAGCTTTGAACGCCAGATGCCTCCTGACAGTATCCCTTTGTGTGCAAAGCAACAAATGCACTTAACTGGGAGTCTTCTGGTTCCCGAGTTCATTTTGTATCACAGGTGCAAATTCAGTTTAACCACCCAAAAGAACAGCTGAGGGTCAGCTTGCTGCATGCCTGGTCCTAAAGCTGTCCAGAGGGAAGGCTGTGTGTCCAGTACTATGGCAGTAATTGTCAATAGCCCTCACTGTTTTTTGCTGGTTTAGTTTTAATCCTCTTCTGCCTGTAGAGACTTGAAATGTGGCAGCTCAATGTTTTTTTTCTGTAAACAAGTAACAAAGGTTGTACAGTCCTGTTACACCACTGAAGCTGTTGGTGGCAGTCAGGAGGGGTTTGGATGCAGGTGTTGGGGGTGGTGTGCTTGGTTGTTTGGAGGGCACCTATTCAAGTGTCTGATGTGCAACATTTTCTGTTGCCTGGGCATTCCCTGGCTTGCTGAGCTGCTCCATCTGCCTCCTCTGGGGGAGATGGGGGAGATGCTTTGAATGGGCAGGGCCTGACCTTTAATGTACTGTCACAGCTTGGAAGTGCCAAGGTGGAAGTTGTTTTGAGTGTTGCTTTCCAGCATAACTGGTGGGTTAAATCTGCTACATGAAGGTTAAAAGTGACTGAAACTTTAATTTCCTGCAATGCTTGTATTTTAAATCCTTTCAGGCACTATGCATGAGCACTTCACACATGAGGGGTGTGTGGGTTTGCAGTTGAAACTGTAGCACAGAGAAAAAGCTGTCTGGAGTGGAATTTAAACACATCTGTGCAGGGCTCTGAAGTGCAGCAGATGGAGGCAGGATATGCTATCCTGGCTTGACCCTGCAGTTGTGAAAGCAGTTGCTGCATCTCCCGTGGTGTGGAGATGGCAGTAACTGTTGCAGCCCTAAGAGGCAGAACTAGGAATATGATTGAAGGGGCAGGTCAATTCTGAAAAAACAGCTACTACTGGTCCCGGTGGACTGCAGGTATGTGAAGCATTTCAGCAAAAAAAGGGTACAGCTCGGAATTGATTTTTCAGCAGTTATGACCCCTTTAGTAGCTGCTGCCTGCAGCTGTTTTAGCTCATGACCTGCTTGTGTCAGCCAGGGGCAGGGGCAGCAAAGGCGCCTGAAGTGCCGCAGGCACCGGCTGCACTTGGGGTGGTGGCAGGTTTTGGGTTCTCTGCTAACACTTGTGGGAGGGGGCTCAGCAGCCAGCCCGCGAGAAGGCGGGAGGGCTGAAGGGTTGCATTCCCCCCACACAAGTGCATAATATCTTCAAGCACCTCCTACTTTAATTCATCTCCAGTTCAGACTAGATACTTGAAACTTGGTTTGGAACCAGCCCTTCTGGAATGATTGCTTAGGTAGGTATGAAGTGTCTGGACAACGGCCTTGTGTGAAATTCCATTTTGCTCTTAAGAGTAAAGATTTCTGTTCTAAATGCACTCAGAAAAAAAAGCTTCATCCTCTGCCTAAAGAAAAAGCTCCTTGTGGGGTGGGTATAGGCTTTGGCTTGTTTATAGAGCTTGCTGTGGAAGCGGGGGGGGGGGAAAGAGGCTATAATGAGGCAGCACCCAGCAGGGGGGTGACAGCCTTCAGAAGAAGCCTGTGAAGGGGACAATGCTGATTAAAGCAGGCCAGACTCCAGCTGAGGTGGCCTTCTGCTGCCTTCAGGACTGCTCCAAGCAAGAGGAGGCTGCCTTCCTTCAGAAAGAAGGTTTGGGCAGAGGAGTCAGTAAATTTGATATTTTTTTTTCTTTTTTTCTAAAAAAAAAAGAATGGAGGTACACTGAACTGTCACCAAGAGATTTGGGTCCCCTCCTGATTGCAAGTTTTTTTCTGAAGTTACCTGTGGAGAAAACATGACCAGCTCCTTCAAGAAACAGCAAAATCATGTTTGCGACACAATTTACAAATTACTCTATTTAGAACTTTAATTTGTGATATTAATGACTGCAAAACACTTAGAATGACATTTGTTAAAGGCACATTTCATTTTAATGCATAGTGTACCATTCTAAAATATCCTAATTTCCTTACAAAGTGCTTGAGCAGCCACATACAGATAAAGTATAGCAAAATATATTTACAATCTAGGGTTTAAATCTTAATCTGCCTAAAAATATTTAAAAAACTACAGAGATAAAATTAGTGCTTTTTTTCAGCTTAACTGGGTGAACATACCCTGCCCTCTAATTTTTTCTAATTTTTTTTTTTTTAAGTGATTTGCTTAGATTAAAAAAAAAAAGATTTCTGTACAAGATGTAGTTACAAAAAGGTATGTTTGAGGATACTTTCATAACTGTTAAGCACCCTATTAGATGCTTTTATATATATTTATATATATATATTTGGGAACCAAAAAAGGGCGAGCTGACTGTACCTCAAAAGTATTGGTTTCAGCTAGATATAGGAACATAATTTGTTTCTTATTAATTAGGACCTGGAAACAAGGAATGCTGAGGAGTTGACTCGTTTTGCCCAACATGATTTGCAGCACTGGGGAAGGTGCCTGTCTCCTTCCTGTGGGGGACTTGCCTGATTTAGACCTATTAATTATTTTTTTTTTTCCCCCTCCCTTAAGCCTCTCCCCTGCCCTGACCATCCAGGTCTGTCCAGCGTCATGATTTTAAACCACCCCCTCAGCATTGCAGATGCCAGTGGTTTGTGTTTCTTCTTTGAATTAATAAAATTACCAGTTCTTAATTAATTTGTGTGCTGGTTCTCACTGCCTTAGACCATGAACAGCAAACTCCTGGCCCTGATGAACCTGTGAGGTTAGTGCTGAATGGTGCTAGAGATAAGGACTACGTGGGAAATTTATTTTCCAAGAATTAATGTTTGCCCCCAGAACAGCAGGGTCTTGGTTTACAAATACACACAGTGTCTGGTCAAAATTCTTTTTTCAACTTTTGAGGTACAGCTTTTAGTGTTAAGGGGTTTATAAAATATACACTGTTTTTATCAAAAATATTTATACATTCTGTTACAAGGTATTGCTTTTTACCCTCAGTAACTGCCAATCCAGGGGCTGGAGGTCAGTGGCCTACGTGGATACATTTTTTTGTTCACTTGGCCACCGTGCAATGTTGATGAAGTGGTACAATTAAATTACTTGCCTGTCGGTAAGAATACATTACAACTTCCGAATATCCATGTTCACATGTATACACTGAAAATCCGTGTGTTTTCTAAATGACATTGTAGGACAGACAGAGCAGGATGGAGGTGGTTAGGTAAGGAGTGGGTAACTTCTCTGCCCCCTCGGGGCTGGGGAAGGCAGGAGGCCGAGGCAGGAGTGGCCGGGCTGGGCCCACCCGGATGCTTCGCTCTGGGCTTGCACTGAGCAGTGTCCTTGTTACATTCCTCATACCAACCAGGGGCTGAAGCCGTGCTTAAGAAGCTTGAAGGCAAAACTGTTTGGCAAGTGACTTTGGTAAACTTTCCGGATTTTTCTGGATTTTTCTTTGTAATGGAAGCACTTACACAGTTGTTATCTCAAAGGCAAGGCGTTTAACGTTTTTCCTAATAAATACCATAGAAAATTTACAAAACAAGGCATATCTGTTCTCCATACCATTGTTTTAAGAACACAAGATGAAGGTGTACATAGAAAGGTGTAGTTTTATAGACTGCACAATATTTAGCTGAAATCATTTGCCTTCTCCGACTAGAACCGTGTTCTGTGTGAGTGTCACCAGTATCCCAACTTACTCCAATGTGGCTGAGTGGAGATTACCTAGCTCAAAGTCTGCTTTTCCCACTTAAGGCCGATACTTTAACAAGTGATGTTATCTGCTGTGGAAGAGTGAGAGAAACTGTACAGATCCACGTGTGCCCATGTGCGAGAAGCTCAATACAGCCTGGGTTCACCAACTCAGCTTACGAACGCCATAGACCTGCTTTCCAGTGCTCAGATAAAAAAACAATATACAAAGAGGCCACTCTTCACAAGAGTGTTAAAACAGTACTTAAAAGGATCTTCATGTGATTTAAAAAAACCCAGAAGCTACAGGTGGCACAGAGAGCAATTGAAGGGTCGGTATTCTTCTGAGAGAGGCATTCTTGTGAGCCAGTCAGCTGGGGGTTCACAGTGTCTGGAAGTTAACACCAATCAGCAATGTAATCAAAATCTCTGAACATTTCCTGCTCTTCTTCTGAAAGTATCCTTGGTTCCCGAGGTGGAGTGAGGATAGGTGCTTCAGAGGTAAATTCATCATCAAAATTACTAACATCTTCCCGTCCTCTAATGGTGGGTACAAAAGGAGGCTTCACCTTCTTGGCCAATAAAGCATTCCAATCTATTTGCTGTAAAATAAAGGAATTGATGTTTAGTTTCCCATCTCTAGTGCTTCATGTCCTTAGAAACAACATTAGTTTGTACTCACCCTGAAAAAGTGATGCTTTTTCACATCCTCGGCATCTTTCTCTCCAGCTCCCAGACGCCGCTCTGGATTTCTTCGCAGCAGCTGGCAAAAGATGCAAGGTTTCAGCAGAGAAATTCCGGGGGAGGGACAGGCAGGAGGGAGGGTGAGTACTGCTGCGTAAGAGCCAACACCAAGATATGGTGGACAGTGAAATTCATACCTGATCCATGGAAAACACTTGGCCCTCAGAGGAAGGGACAGACAAAGCTTTAGCTTTCAGCAGTGCTCTTTCAGCCTCCCAGCACAGTTCCACCTGCTGCTGAGCCAGAACAGCTACAGAGCAGACTCCTCTGTCTCCCTGCAGACCTGTGGTGCCAGGTCTCGGTACCAGAGGCTGTGTGGGGCAAGTGCTCAGCACAGGGAGTGTGCAGAATGTGCTTTTTGCTGCTCAGGGCACAGCCTTACATAACCCAGTTGTTCTTGCAGGGCTCAGAAGAGAATTACCTGCTGTCTCCAATGCTCAGCTATTTCACAGCAGTTCATTTACCAAGAGAGGGTTCAATGCTGCTTCACACCCTCAGGCAAAGGAAAGGCTTTCCTAGTTAACTCCAGGAGTTCGATGTGTGAAATGTACTGCTATGAGCAGTGCCCTGTTCCAGGCAGTGCCCAGCAGCAGGGTGGGTAGATATTCATTATGTAGCCATCAAAAAATAAGGTCTAGTGTCTCATGTACAAACTTCTCTGATGGAAACAGCACAACTAGTAAAGTGCTCGCACGAAGTTCACAGCACACATGGTGGGGGTGCAGTATAGCAGACCCTGCCCCCTGTGGATATTGGCATCATAATTTTCACAGTAGAAATACCTTCCCCAGGTACTGCCTTAAATATTCTGTGACTGAAAAGGGAGAGTGTGGTTGCCTAGAGAAAGAAGGCAGAATACAGTTTTATGCTACTACTTAAATACTTGTGTCACAGTAGTTACTGTGCTGCAGCACATTGCTGAATTGGGTGCTACACTGATGCTCAGCATCAGACATTTAAGTGGAGAGGCTGATTCCACAGGTTTGGGAACTACCTCCAGCAGTTGCTTTTCTGTCAACTGTGATAAGGTTCTAATTCAGACAGGTTCAACCATCTCCTTTCGATAAGCAGAGGCATCGCACCAAGAGCAGCACTAATAACAATCATAGACAAAAGCAGCTGTTCCTTGCCAAGAACAGGACTGCAGATGCCACGTGTAGGGTGTTCCCTGCCCCAGTTGGCATAAGACCAAAAAGATTTAGAAGTCTTTGAATTAAAATATGCATGTGACAGTGTTAATCTACCAAATAGGTCAATGCAGCAGTGTTCTGCTAGGAAAAGAGAGCTGAAGTTTTCTAGTTAGATACAACTAGGAAACATAGTTCAGGGACAAAAATCAAAAATGTGTAAAGCCTTAAGCATTTTACATATTAAAAAGAAAAAATACTCCTGAATAAAGTGGAATGGCATCAACAGTTTTCATTTAAGGTGACAGGCAGCATGGCACAGCATAAATGAAGCAAGTCTGGAATTTAACTGCAGAAAAAAATATACCAAGCAGAGGTTTCTAAAGTATTTTCTTCCTCATAAATGTAATTGTTGGAGAGAAAACAGGACAAGAGTGGGATACTATAATATTATTATTATTCTTACCCGTCTCATTATTGAGATGGCTTCTGTAGACAGAAATCGTGGATATCTTACTTCATCATTTACAATGCTGTCAAACACCTCTTCTTCATCATCTCCAGGGAAGGGAGACTAGAATGAAATTAATAAAAAAATACTATAAACAGAAATCACTGACAATTGAAAACAACAGATAGCTGAATGTTTGGAATTAGACACCCTGAAATGAAGTCTTCCTTCCCAGAAATAGATACATAGCTTTCCATAAAGAAGTGAGAAAAGGCAAGTTGGTACTGTCCCTTAATTCTTACTGAAGGACTATGCTTTAAAAACATGCTTTTAGAAGTAGGAACACCTAAAATTGTGATCTGCTTTGAATTCTGACACAGGGTGTATGGGGAACGTGGAAAGTGTCAGCTCTTCTTTGGGAGAGCTGCCTTTCACAAGTAGCATGATCAAGACCAATTTGTTTTTGTAATATCTTAGCATGTTACAGCTCAAGGGTTTTCAAACTATTTTGAAGTGGCCTGAGAGATGTAGGTGACAAGCTTTTTGTCCTTTTTTCACCTGAAAGGAAGCAAAAGTAAGTTGAATGATCATCTTTTTTGAAAGAGAACAAAATGAGTTTTTCTCCAGTTTTTAGCTCGTGAGCTCTCATTGTGCCATCTGGGAGATACTGGGACAAAATGCACCCGAAGGTAAAGCAGTATCTGCAATAGTAAATAACTTCTCAATATTGACTTATTTATACCAGCTCATTTACGTGGAACTGGGACTTTCTATTTTAGTGTGTTTGGCACAGTCTTTCACTGCTATCCAGTTTTATGTGTTAAAGTTAACTCCTGTACCTTGAATGGAAGTGAAGAAGATTATTTTTCCCAAAAGCATTTGAAAGCAGTACTGCTGTACACATCCAAATTTGATGATAACAGGTATGTCCTAGAAACTGAGCTCCCCAAAACTAGATGCACAGATGTACTATGTTCTTGCTTAGAGACAGTGATGCTTATGTGCCATTACTGTAATTTGATTTAAGACATAATAATGTAATTAAAAATAAAACAAAAATCTAGAGGTTAAGTCTGTGACAGGTAGGGCATATTCAATGTTGACAGGCCGGTATCTTGAGTTTTGTAACCTTTTAAACAGTTCTTAGTTCTATGACTCCACTGTACCCTACTAGAACTTACCTCACCCACTAGCATCTCATAGATAAGAACACCGAGACCCCACCAGTCTACAGCTCTTGTATAGGAAGTTTCTGTCAGCACCTCTGGAGCCAGAAATTCCGGTGTGCCACAGAACGTGCTTGTTCTGTCTCCAAATCCCATTCCTGAAAAGTTACAGATAATGAAAAGTGAGCAGTATTTGCTGCCACTCCACAACCTATTCCTCCAAGCAGGACCTCTCTCCAGAGCAACTTCAGCAGATACTGTAGATCTGGGGGCTGTGTCCTGAAGGCTCAGGCCAGTGAGGTAAAACATTGCCCCATTCTGCCTTCCCATGCCTTTGTCCTGTGTGCTTCTGTCTAAGTTTCTCTATCCCTAACTATATGCAATGAACCAAACTAAGCTTCCAGTTACAACTCTGTTGCCCAGTTACCTTTGTGTGCAGACACAAACAATCTTAGGCTCTGTAAGCAGAAGGAGAAGGTACTGCCAGGTAGTAGAAGCAAAGGCAGCCACTGGTTTAGTTAAACATGCCTGCTCTGGGTGCTTCTGTAGTGGCAAACTACATACAGGAAAGTTAAACATCAAGTGTAGTGAAACAACTCGGAGCAAAATAAGCCCTGTGTATTTGCCAGGGGGACACAGTCTGGGACATCAGCACCCCAAGGTGATGCTACAAGGGGAGGTGCTGCAGAAAACTCAAAAAACCCATTTATTGTAGCAGTCAGTGAAGCACAGAGCTTTCCTTCTCATTTCCTTTTGTCATTTACAGAACTTCTTTGTACCTAGAGTCACAAGATATTGAAGACAGCAGTCATGTTTGAACACCTACTGAATTTTCCCAATTCCCTCTTAGACTACCCAAAAGGAAAAGATCTGGAAGGCAGGCTATACAAACTGGAGAAGGAAATGGACCTTGCCAGATCTTTTCCCCCCTCAATGGGGTTTGAGAAAGACATGTAATTTCTACCTCTATTTTATGTGTTATTTGAAGGGTCAGTACTGAGATGCTTGAAAGGAACTTCCTAGGCTTCCCTTTTGGGATAATTTCTCAGTTTTACCTATAGTATATTTTGCACAGCATTTCCATACACTTTGAGTTGCAACTATTTCAGAGCTAGAAAAATAGATAATGAATTTGTAAACAAATAAAAGCTTGGAATGGATTATAATGGTACCTGATTTCGTTGTACAGTGTCAATGTGTTTAGAGTTAGAAAAACCACCCAATGCTTTTTCTTCTAACTTGTAAAATGCAGCAGTGTGCCTTCTTAATAAAGCACAGATGCTATGAAGTGAGAATCAGAACAGGTGATGCTCAAAACTGACAAAAAAAGATGTAAAAAGAATAGAGCAATGCTCAGGTGTTCCTGATACTTCCCCGCTAAGGAACTTCCTTCTATCTCCACATTGACACAACCAGAGATGTGTTTTTTCCCTTCAAATAACACATGGTAAATAGACACTATACACATCTGGCAGTCCAAAACTCTCAAGGAACAGTCAAAAATAGGATAGACTACGGAATTCCCCTAGAAAGAAAATTTAACTGCCATTACCTTCTTTGCAAAGACCAAAGTCAGCAATTTTCACAAAGCCTTCTGTGTCCAGCAATAAGTTATCCAACTTCAAATCTCTAAATAAACATTTGAGAACAAAATTGCATCACTTGGTGTTTCTTCAGTACTATTGAGAATAGCTGATATTCCTCTTTTGGAAATGGGCCAGTGACTACTTACCTATATACTATTTTGTGCTCATGTAAATACTGAAGTCCAAGAACCACACACGCAGCATAAAACCTGTCAAAAAAAATTCAAGTTAGCATTTCAATGGAATATAGTCTTGCTTTTCAGAGTGTGAAGTCAATTACTATTGATTTTTTTTTTTATGAGCCACCCTTTGAAGATTACCCATTGTTGTTTTTGGGTGCAGATTACTTTTATATGAGGTCAGAGTTTTAAAGCCAATGATGGCAAAAATGCTTGAACATGCAGCCCTCAAACTGTAGTGTATTTGCTTGGCCTGGAGGATAAATTTTCTGTACTGTCCACGGCCAGAGCATTGAAGGTTTTCTAAACAGGCTTATTCTTTCCTTTTTTAGCTTTGTCTGCTATTGTACTTTTCATTCAACTTTTTTACGCAATCTTAAAAAAACCCCCAAATTTTTAAAATTAAACATTTGTATATACATTTTGAATTCAATGTAGATTTGAGTACATTAAATCTCCATGTCTTTTTCTAACAAAATCAGTTAGAATCTCTAACCCTCTTAGAAACTTAAGCAGCATTTGCTGAAGTGACATAATGTGGAGGCACGTGGTGATAAAGACCTCAGTTCCCACCCACTGAACAAAGTGCCCTTCCCTTGGTGCCACAGAAGGGGGATGATACTCACACTGCTCTTGGTTCAGAGAAGACATCAGTGTGAATGTGCATCATCAGGTCCCCGCCAGCAGCATATTCCATTACAAAGCAAACGTGATCTTTGGTTTGGAAACAAGCAAAAAGGTTCACCAAGAAGGGATGTCTTACACTATTCACAGTTTCAAATATTCGCTTTTCACACATCAAGCTGCAAACAGAAGATCAGGAACAATTTAAAGCTGAATGCTGAACCACAGTTTTTCAATTCTCAGAAACTCCTGGCAATTTACACCTTATGTTTTTTCCTCTGTTCCTCAGGACAAGGTAAGATAATCTTCTTATTTCAAGAGAGAGATTTTAATACTTGCACACACATTAAGCTGATGCCAGGATTTCTGTGAACTGACATTTAGTTTCTCCAAATGAAAAGAGGAAACCTGGTAGTCCATGAAAATTGTGCCCTGGTAATTTTCCTTCCAAGTACTCAGATCACATTAACTATGCATTAATATCATATGACATTCATTTCAATCCATATTAATTGTACACAATACATAAAGTATTGGCAACGTTATAAATATATATCTATAGTAATTTCTTATTATTTCACCTTAAACTAATTGGTGAATTTTTAGCTTATTGCTAATACAGTTATCTTTCTTCCTGCAAATGAATACACTCACCCTTGAACACTTGTAAAAACACCTTGCAATAGAACTAAAAACGGTTTTGTAAGAACCCCTTTACTTCCAGGCAAATAAAAAAAAAATAATCTCAGTTTTGGGTCAAAAAGATTGAAAACCACCCAACAGTGAAGTATACACAGGGATAATATGATGGACAAAGCATGACAGTATGTTACAGGCTGAGAAACAGCAACACAGGGGGTTTGCAGGTAAACAGTCACTGTTGTCCTGAAACATGATGGAAATCTACAGAGCCAGTAATTAGAATAAATAATTGCAAGAGAACCTAAAATCAAAACCAGCTCTAAGTCAGAGCTGTAGTACAGACACGGTAAGGGCACTAAACCAAACCAGCATTCCTGGGTTACACTGCTCTCCCCTTGTTCCAGAACGAGACTCCACGTCTGCAGCAGCCAACTACAGAGGGAGATGACAACTTGTTTTGCTCTTCCACTCAACTCAATTACTCCCTGGTAGAGCTTACAGCAGGAAGAGCTGCACGCAGAAAGAAAACAAATTATGGAATCCACGTGTTATATTTCACAAACTGACCTGTCTACTTCATCACGAGCAACAATATCTCCTTTCTTTAAGGCTTTAATAGCAAACATCTCGTTTGTGTTTTTGTACTCTGCCAACAGCACCTAAAACAAAAGAGAGAAATTGAAGAGCTGCACCTAGTTTTTGATACAGACTTGACACTTGATACAGCCTTTGACATTTACCTTTCCAAAATGTCCTCTGCCCAGTACAGCACAACATCTGAAATCCTTCAGGCTGAACTGAAATCTTTGTTGTGATCTATGTAAATTAAACAAAAAAAAGGTCGCAAAGTTTCTCGTTTATTAAGTTTAAGAAATACTATTCGGATCAACAGCACACCCATTGCTTTCTCACCTTCTATCTTCAGGTTCTCTGGTGTTGGTGTATTTCATGTCTGAGTGGGGAACATCAGGCTCACAAATTATTTCAGGCTGGAGTTTGGGGACAATACTATTTCTGCCATTTTCAAAATCAAAAGTTGTTACTTCATCCTGTGAAGAACAAGAGATCGGAAAATTTACGACTGATTGTGAAGGCAAATGAATACAGAAATTTTACTATGAAGTGTGTGAAATTCTTAATGCACCCATTACCTACACTAAAATGGCAACCTTTCAGATGATACAGACAAGCAAGCTTTTAACCTACTGCTCCAGTCATTCTGCTCTTTCTCAATAAAACCACTTTATCCTAAATACTCCAATGATTATGGACTTTTGTTTTTTTCCTGTGGTGGAACCAATGACGTGGAGCGTTAAACACACTGCCCATGGAAACAGTTTGCCACCAAGAGCAATCAGATCATTCTGTTGAGACAAGTCTCTATGTGGAAGTTAAGGGAGCATAGGCTGATACATAAGGGAAGAAATCCATCCTAAAGATTCTTGAAAGTTACTTGCCTGAGAAGGCACATCAGGAGCCTTTATCTCAGAGGAAGATTCACATATTTCCCCAAGGGAAGACGCACGGGGTGGAGCAGGTGGAGGCTCAGGCTCAAGTTCAAAGTCCAATTTGGCTACAGGAGAGTCACTGACAAGAAAATAAATAACTCCTCAGTGTACAGCAGAGACTGTTTTAATCTACGTAGATCTCTTCTGAACCAAACCTTGTGTGTGTGGATCCAGCTATAAACTGGATGTCCACAATTAAAACACGGAAAGGTCTGCAGCCTTGCAGAATAAACAGACTCAACACATACTATGTACATCAGGGCAGAAGCACCTCACCATTACCTTGCACTTCAGAACACTTAAACCCTGCAGAGATCACGTACCCAGCTGGCAGTGTCAGTTCAGCAAGCTGGGCATCCACCACCGGCCCGCTCGCAGGCACTGCTGCTTGGGGGCTGAAGGTGCCAGAGTGATTCACTGTTGGAATGGCTCTTCTCACCAGCCTTCCCCAAGTGGCAATGTTAATGTTCATTTGAGGAGCTCTCAGAAATGTTTTGCCTACAGATATTGTGAAAAAAAGAAAACAGGGTGCAAGGAATTTCCTTACTTATTACCACAAATAATAATTAACCCCCCCATATTAATCCATTTATAATTTATCAAGAACAAAGTAAATTTGTCATATTATTTAGCAATTCCTAATTATTCACAAGTAAGTGCTAATGTGTACTAAGGAATTCTAATTCAAAACATTTCTAAATGTAATGCTAAATCCTTCATTATCAACAGTTTTATTCACAGACAAACATTAAGACTCTGTATAAAAAATATCACAGATCTATACAATTTCTAAGCTTTACATATTTATATAAAACAATCACCTTGCTGTTTCGAAAAAATTTTCTTCTGCCTCTGGAGTTTTGGTCTTCTTTCAATAACTGGATTAAAAAATGTAACCTGCAGTTCAAATAACGTGTGTTATAATTCAAGTTTCAGAACAAATGCATTCTTAAAAGTTTAAGGAAAACTTCTTAAACTATTCTGCGATATAAAAACTTGCAAGTATATTCGAGTGCTTCAAAGAAACATTCTTACCTCTGCAAACAGAGTGCCCTGGGGTTCAAGATAGAGACACATGCCATGCCGTTGGTTATCCAGGAAATCTTCCAACCTCAGAAACTTCACTGCACACAAAGATCTCCAGTCACGCCAGTAAACTGAGATTTCTAATTCACGTGACTATGACAGGAAACATACACACAGGAAATTACTTATTAGTAATTGTTCTGCAAGAGTTACCACTGTGCAACCATAAGATCCAACAACTCAAGGATCAAGATGCAGAGCTGTTACTTTAAAAGACTGTCAGGGCTTAACCAGCCAGACTAACAAGCTCTCACTAGGACGGCCATGGCACTTCAGTTCAGATGGGAACACCAGTGTACAAATAAAAGGACAGGTGTAAAATTTCCCCTGAGAGTAAAGGGAGAGAGTCACAGTCACCAGACTTTTTGAGTCTGTCTAACAACACTGCTTGTTCAAGATACTTTAGCTCAAGCTCTGACAACAAAGTTTAACCTCAGCTTCAGTAGTTTTCCATGTTATTTACAAGTATCCATTTCATGGCTGCAGACAATTCAGTACCTGCATACACACAACGATGCAAAACTTCATACAGTATTTCTAGAAGTAGGTGTAGTTTTTGTAACATGGTTGTGAAGAGGGGCCAGAACCTTTAAACCAACAAGCTGTATCTTGCTGGTGGGATTTATATATCCTTAGGGTGTCTTACATGCTTGTTACAAAAGCTTGTCACAAAATGTGAAGAATCCTGCAATACAATATAACAGCAGCATCCTGTGTCACTACTTTAATTCCATCATGATGCATCAGTTTACTCTCTGTGATTGCTATGATAGGTTTTAAAAGAAATAAGAAGAGGCAACAGATTAAAAAATTATGGGGTTTGGATTGTGCATTTAAAATACATGAAATATGTGGTCATGAACAGCAGGAGCAAGGTCCTGTTCTGGCACCAAAAAGCTGAGTTCTTAAACGGAGACCATGACACGTTCTAGGCTGGGGTGAGCAGCTGCTACACTTCGAGTAGTTCTAGTCCTAATCTGAGAATAATCACAGCTTCAGGGCTCCACAGCTGCTCGTTTTTTTCTGCACCACTCCTGACCAGAGCCTAAAGTTCTCTACCTGCAGCTCTAAAGCTGCTTCCTTCCTTCCTAGACAGAGGGAGTCTGGTTTGGGGCTGGAGGGGTGGGGCTCAGCGGGGAAAAAGCAAAAACAGGAAGGTAGCTTTTTTTTTTCTTGTCATGTGTTTTAAACATGTACTAGAGGTAACATTTAAGCTCCTAAAATATATTTTTATTTTCAGTCTATTTTAAACACTGATGGCAAAAATCATCCTTGTACCTTAAAATACTGCGACTATCAGGTATCTAAAAAACAAATGCTTAATTAAACCTAGATAACATAAATTCTACTTCAAGGGTATCAATTCAATACTTGTGTCCTTCAAGTAACATCTAAAGTTGTAAGAAAGAACTATTACTGAATTTATTATTCCTGAAGAACTGATCAGCTTCACATGAAAATTCTTCTGTAGAAGCACTGTGTAAAAACTCTGTGACATAGCTTTACCAAAATATCCAAACTGTATCTATCTGATATTACAATTTACTGATAAATAACCTAACTCTGATAATCCAAATTAAAATGTAAGAACCATCCACCACAGGCTGAACAACTGCTAAGTGTTAGATCTCGGTAAAAATATTACATCAGTTTGTAAGCCAGAAAAGGTACAATTTCTAGAATGCTGGCCCAGCACAATGGCTTAACCCCAGGGAGCTCATTCTGATGAGGATGGGAATAGTCACACATATGAAATTTGAATGACAGCAACAGGGAAAAAAAAAAGCAACATCAAATTCATCCAAAGAATTGTCTACAGATGTCAATGAAATCAGGCTACATTTTTACCCTGTCTAGTTCCAGTGTAAATTTCTGATCCCATGACTGATTGGAAATTGGTTTCCAGCTAGTTTGGCCAACCACAGTGTTATCCAGCTTCAGTACAGCACAGACTTCATCTGTAAGTAAAGTACACAAACTCAGCTTAAGTCTTTAAGAGGATTTTCCACAAACAAAAAAATCTCTAGTAAGTTTCCCTTAAAAATGTGGTCTCATATTTAACTGGTTCTTATGGGCATAATAGTGTGGTTGTGCTTTTATTAACAGCTCGACAGGTGAAGAAACAGGTAAGTTTAAAGCTTTGAATCAACGGAACATTTTAAATTACAGAACACATCATGCACATGAAAATGTAAATAAAAGATACCCATAAAAATAAGAGAACTAAGAGTATACTGAACTGGACAAGTCATCAGTTTTCAGAAGGTTTCTACTACTCCCACTTTTACTTTTACTGGGTCTGGTTATGAAAGATGCTCTGGCTTCATTTGGACTCCAACTAGGTAACGTAATCGATGTGGCTTTTGATCGACCAGGGACGTTTTCCAAAATATCTTGGCAGCCCATTAGCCTAACTTCCAGGGTACCTAGAAGATAACAATGATTTATCAAAGATTTCTGCTACTAAGTAAACCAAGTCAATGACTAATTTTTGATGATTGATGGCAATAGCTCACATTCTGACCCCCACAGGGTATAACAGAAATATCAGATGAAATCAAAAGACAAATCCAAGACAGACATATATACTGAAAATAAATCTATTAAAAGTCAAATATGTGGGACTCAACCTTCTAGAAAGAGCAAACAGTTCACCAAAATAACACAAAATAAGTTTTTGTTCTATGTCTCAGAAGTATCTTTGTTTTCTTCCTTGAGAACCTAACTGACTAGGGTTTAAGTTGTAAGCAATGTCATTTTTTAAGATTGACAAATTTTGAGCTTCTTATTAAAACAATGGATCTTGCGGATGGAACAATAAAAATTTTTCAGGAGTTTTATATAACTAATTAATATTGGATAAAATCAACGTACTGACTTAGAGATTACAAAGTTGTTTAAGATACACTCAGAAATCACATTTGCTGCACACTAAAGTCAAATTTGAGTTAGTTCACAATTGAAAATCATTGAGTTGTTCCAACTTTACTAAATTTGGATTTATAAAAGCTGAAACAAGAAGCTACTCTTCAAGAAGGTAGTCTTCCAGGTCTTACATTTTTAACCAAATGAGATATAGAAGCTGCTGTTCAAATTGAAAAGAGCTTCCTCCAGCAGCACAGAAACATCTAAATACCACAGATGGTTACAAGAACCGTAGGCTGACTTCATCCTGTATAAGATAACATCTGTAAAACTGTAACACCACTGACGCTGACAAAATTAACTGCTAGAAGTGGTGAAATTAGCCAGTTCATAATCACAGTGTCAGTTAGAAATGCACTGCTGAAATGCAATCTTCTTTTAATAGCAAATGTACTTAACCATGGAACTTAAAAGTACTCTTTTGCAACAGAAACTTAAGTGAGACTTGACCTAAAAATGATCTGGCAACATCATAGCCCACAGAACAGACACCAAGAAACCAGTCTAAGAAGAAATCCCAACCTGTAGGAAACTAACAGCCGTAAGTGACAGCTAAGCATTAGGCTATGAAGACAAAGAGATGCTATTGGCTTCCGAAACAGGTTAAAAGGTAAAAGAATACTTCATTCCCAAACTCTGTTTAGAAAAAAAAAAGAAATTAATACGCAGAAAAGCTATAATCTTGTATAAGGAATGGCTTTATATCAGACAGTTATGTTGATGCACATTAAGAAGTATGACAATAGCACTGCTCTATTTTTCACAAAGTGTTACAGGAAAACACAAAGACACTGTTCATTTAAATCCAGCTCAATACAAAAGCTCTTTGTGTAGTCAATATGAAAGTGAAACTATTAAGAACTTCACAAGCATGTAGCTCTGTTTTGACAATTTCTATTAAAAACTGTTCCTATGTATCAGTAAATTACATTTAAAGAGAAATTGTCACTATATTGTATCTGACCCTTGATTATGTACTACAGGAAAAGAAAAAAAAAAAAAAGCTGTTTTAGTCCCAAGGCATGATACTTCCTGCCCATGGTCACTGATCATTTGAGATTTCATTTGATGAAAAACGTTCCCCTTACTACACAACCTTACAAGGACTCTCAGCCGAGGTCCTGGTGAAACACAGTGGACGACAAGTAGACTTGCTCCATTTTGTTATTATTATTGCAGCTCAGCAGAAGAGTTCCTCTTTTTGTTTTAAAATATAACCCCACAGTACTTCAAAACTAAATTCTGGTTTCCGTTATACAAGTATAAGCAGAGCAACATTTGAACTACAGCTGGTTTTTTGCAATAAACTCACTTTGTTAATAGGAGTCTTAATAGTTACGTGTAAAATGCATGAGGACAAAAAACATGAAAGCAGACCTATCTGTTCCAGCAGTTCTTCTATGACCACTCACTAAGTAAATTTAATAAAGCAACATAACCGAAGTAGTCAAAAGCGTGTTTTTCTTTAAGAACACTGTGAAGCAAATGCTCAAGACCTCTGTTAAAGTATGGTTCATCTCTTGAAAGTTTACTTCCAATGAAGGACAACCAGGTGAACCCAAACTATGAGAAGTTCCTAAGTCTTATATTTCTTAATAAATGTGCTGGTCCTTTACAGTACGTAGGCTAAGTCTCTTAAAAATCACCTCCACATTTATTCAACAGGACAACAATTCACACCAACAAACAGTCTTCAAGGGTTCCATGCATATTTGTTAGGATCTCCTTCTTTGGAATACAAATATAATGCATGTTTTGGTAGCATAAATCTCACCTGCCAGAAATCCAGTGAAGTTAAGTGGGTAAAATAGGAACTGTGTTAGAAAAGCTGGATGCCTATGCCTCTTTCCAGCTCTGCCACCTACTTGTTCTATGACCAGGGCAATTCACTTAACACTTCTGCAACTTAGTTTCCCCCTCTGTAAAATGGGGATAATGTTACTTACCCACCTTTTAAAGTGCTTGACAATCTAAAGACAAAAGGCATTAGGTAAATGCAACCAATATCATTCCACAGTGAGCTAATTTAAGGCCAGAACTTCACTTTTTCAATAGGATTATAAAAAGGTCAACAAATAAATCATGGAAACTTATCTGCATTTTTTTGCAGTGCACAGACACTTGGAAATTCTAAATGCCTTTTTCTAGGAAAAGAACAACAATTAAGCATGTCCAGAAAGAAATACAGTTGGCATTAAAGACTTGTTTTAAAACATTAAGATTAAAACCAAAAAAAGCTCCATAGATCATACCTGTTAAAGCTGCTGGTTTGGACAGTGTACTATACTGGTTTTGAGTAGATATTACACTCTGACGAGGACTTAATGTGGGTGAAGAGACTAATGAAAGCTCCTCTATAATAATACTGCTTTTGGGATGGTTTTTAGGAAGTTCATTCAATCTCTGTTCCAGTGAATACTTCAAGAGGTCCAGCTTCTGGCTTGATTCATTAAATCTCGCTTGCGCCTTTTTAAAATAGACAAAAATTTGAAAGATTTCATTTTTTTTCCTGGAAAGAACCTTTAAAGCAAACTATCAGAAATTGTAATGACATGAATTACTTCTGAAAGTGCCTTTCTGTCGGTAACTTTCCCAGATCCAAGTAATTTCATCACATTTTTTGCACCTTCTGCTACAGCGTACTCTATCCTAAAATGATGCCGTAATTCTTCCATTCGCAGTTCAAGAGGGCTTATCACAGGTTTTGCTGCAAAGAGATATAAACAAACAAACTTCAGTGAAGATAATGGTTTAATTTCCTGAACATTAACCCCTCCCCTAAGTAAACAGAGGGGAGAAGAAAAAGAAATGAAGGAGAGAGATGCATATTTGGTGGTCCAAAGAGAAGCCCGAAGTATGTCATAAAAGCAACAGCAAAATTTTAAGCATCTGTATTTGAATGAAGAAATAAGTGATCAGGGCCTCAGTTCAATAAACAGGTCCTACTCCTTGAAGAGCTATAATTGCTAGAGGATGCAAGAAACAGAACATGTCTTCAGGGGAGTTAAGCGACAAGAACCAAATCTCCCACATATTCAATTGGCAAGGAGGTTTTGAGACTTCAACACTTCCGAATTACACTCTGAGGACTTATTTTTTAAACTACTCTCTAGCCAAGTAAATCCCTGATCTCAGTTTCTGATAATCCCCACGCCCCATGTGAAATCCCATTGAATCTGGCTTCTGTCAGCACAGAGAAGGCAAGAGATCCCACACACTGCCTTCCCCAAATGGTTTGGGTAAACCATTCTGATGTCCACATCTTACAGTCTTTAGGTTTCCTAAACAGAACATTTCCTGGATATGTTTCTTTCTGTTTAAAGCTCTAAGAGTAGTAGAAACACAAAAAGGCATCTGAAAGCCCTTTCTAGTTTGAATACCTTTTTCTTTTAAACAAATGATACACATAACCCTTGTACCAAAATGGGGTGTTAAAGCCGGGTGTGTAAAAACAAACAGAAAATCAAACACCTCACACACCACAAAACACACACACACACACACGTTTTTCATTATCTAGGATACATGCAGGCCCTGACTACAAGCACTGTCATACAGCTTCAACACTCAGAAATGCACATGAATAAATGTCAAGACTTAGAGATGTACCGATATACCCACGAGTTTCTAGTACACTCATGTTGTTAGAGCTCAGAGGTACGTTTTTTATTCTTTGAAGACTTCCAAAGAAAAGCAAGTTTAAAACTATTTCTGAAATGCAGCATGAGTATTTCAATCAGGTCGCTTTAAAAACACTCCTTTTGTTGCTTTAACAATAGTTGTTTAGCACTCAAATCTATCCTAAATACCCATCAAGACAAGAAAATTCTTCTCCATCTGTGCTCCCATTAGTAATAAGGTCAATCTATTTAAGTATGACATGCAGGCTTTGTACCTGCATCACATTTTTTATTTAGGACCGTGAAAAGATAATATGCTTCAAAGAAAATTACTAATTATTACGACAAAACAAAGCATGCATGGAGAGGCAAAGGAAACCACAAAGCAAAAATGGACTGCAGAAGGTATAAAAAGGATGACGAAGAGAGATTGTAATTCTCTTCATTAAGCTGAAGGTATTTTCCTTCAAGTGAGATGTATCTGGCACCCCAACACAAAGTTTTGCCTAGTCTCTGATTACTTTTGGATTATGCAAGCTTTGTCAAACATTCCTACGAGAAATCTACGGTATCTCTGTGTGCATATGGGTACATATCTACAAGGCATTCTGACATTAATGATTCATATTTCCTTTCTACGCCATCACCATTATCAAAAGCCAATTCATTGGTCTGGACTGCCTGAAGAATCTGCATCCTTATAACTTCTATTTTTGTCTTGCTGTCCTGAAGCATCTGCTGAGCTGTGGCAAGAAGTTTTCGATCCTATTAAAACAAACAGACAAGTTTAAATCACAAACTTCTTCATGGAACAAAACACACTGAAAATTTCAAAACACACATACTTAGAAACAAGAACTAAATATATGTATTTCATTTGGTATAGCAGACCAATTCAACTAAGCACATAAGGATATTAATGGAAATTAAGTTAGGACAGAGGCACTGGTTGATTAAAGACTGAAAGCCACTCCCATGGAAACTGTATGTATTTCAAGCTGAATTAAGGAGGCATGATCTAGAAACATTACATGTGTAGATTAATGTTTTGTGAGCTGACACTAAGGAAAGGACAAGACATTAAGTGCAAAATACCTCCAACATGGTGTAGAATGACTAAAATTTTTTGAGTATGCCAAGAACTCTTGTAATAGACAAATTTGCTAGACTAAGCCCATATAAAAGTAATTGTACTAGTTAATCTGAACTGACCTTCAATACTGAAATTAGAAATACGAAGTTGCTTTATAGCATATTATACATAAGTCTGCTACTTCATTAGCTATTTTATCAGCATCTTGAGTACAATAGTTTTTTATCTAAATAAACTAAAATAACCAATTTTTTATTTTCAAAAGCAGTATCACAAGAAGCCATTTAGAAGAGAACATTCCTGAAAATGAACTTGCATGAACTCCTATGGCTGCCATGTGGCTCTCCCTGTACACTCTGGGAATTACCAGATAACTTAAAGGTGATTTGACTTGCAGTAGGAATGAAAAAAAAAAAAGTATAAGAAAATTTAAGGAACTCTATTTGTCCTGTCCATGCAGTACCAATCAATCACAGTAATTAACAGCAGTCAGTGCAGATGTGTATCACCCTTGTTATAGCCCAAAGGGTATCACGGTTAACTCATTTTGTAGTCACTCTATAACCTCATCAATAAGTTACTTTCCCATGGACATGGTTTATACTTGTATTTTTAATTTTATAATGAAGTTATCAATTATTTAAGAAGTTAAAGAAATTAAATTCTTCCCCTTGCCAAACCAACACAAAGAACTGCAGAGAAGCACAGATCCAGAGCTACAAATACTGGCAGCATGAAGCATATGGTGAGAAAAAATCTGTATGCTGAGAAATTCACCTTCATGGAGCTCCTCTATGACCTTGCACCTAACATATTATTCACTCAGGTATTTTAATGCTGCCCTATGTTCTGCAGGGTAGATACACCAAGATCTACACATAAAAGACTTTGGTTGCATGGGAAGAAATTGTGCCCCCTCTGCACAGCATAAGCTCAGAAGTTTAAGTTTTAGTACGGATCAACATTTCGGAGAAATACCACTAGTTTTCATATTTTAAGATTCCATGTTAGCTATCCAATGAGCTAATGATCACATGGAATTTCCTAAATCGGTGCCTTCTCGAATACAAATGTGAACTTTTGAAATAAGTACTGTCTTTAGCAGCGCATGGGATCTAAGCAACAGATTACAAGCAAGTCTAGAATCCTGCATTAAACCTCATCCACACATCATTCTGATGTATAAATACTCCGTGTTTCTTTGTCTGTATCTTTACTTTTATCTTATTTTTCATCTTGCTGCTCTTGATTATCCCTCATAGCCTCTTACTGCAATGGATTTGCTTGCTCAGGGGCAACATTGGCCCTTCAACGTGTAGAATGGAGGCAATTCAGGATTATAGAGATATCCTTATGTTTTCAAGAGACAGAAGATCTCATCTTCAGAATCAAAATGTATGTGTAACACTCAGCAGCTCTTTCAGTGTTGGAGGCTGAATACAAAGTATTTCAATGCATCTTCTGAGTACAGAACTGACAGTGCCTGTGCAGCTGATCAGCAAACCTGTCAGGGGATCTCAGAGAACCCACACACGTCCAAGAAAAGATGACTTATCTTCGAAATGTTTAAGTACAAATAGGTTGAGCTGAATGTTACTGAAGCAAGTAGAGTAAGTACAAAGGGAAAAGCTTCCCATGAGATGATGGGTTTATTAACAGACTGCTTTTCCATTTTTAGAAAACAAATTATGACCTTCCTCCATTAAATTTAGATCTCAAAATAATACAACAGATTTGAAATTAGATCATATTGTACACTTGAATAAAGGTCACAAATGAGTTTAACATGTTTAAAGAGGGTCCTGCGACTACTTTTTAAAGAACTACTGGATTACCAGGGTTTCATTCAAACTCCTAATTTTCTGCCCCCTTTGCCCACCTCATCCAGACACTGGACTTTTTTAAGCTCTGCTTTTTATAACACTATCAGCATGCTCAAGTCTATGGTTCAAACCTGCCACACTAACTCACTACTGACATTACGAAAATGAGAGAATGAATACGCACCATTTCCATCCTGTTTGCTGAAGCGGCTGGCAATGCTTTTGTGCTTTCCAGCTTGCTCTCTCCAGCCCAGATACTATATAACCCCAATCTGGTAGGCTGACTTAAGCATTTACCAATTGCAAATACAAGATTCAATCATAAATCTTAATTACATGCCTCAATCATAAAGCAAGCCAGAATTTATCCGCTCTACCTGGTCTGATCCAAGCCTGCTAACAATGTCTAATATTACAGCCCAAGTGTTTAGTTAAGTTTTTCCAGCCTGTTATAAGGTTACTTACTGACAGTTTATTAGAAACTTCATTCATGTATGTCTTTTGATCCATTTGGGTCAGCTGATCATTAGTTTTAAGTGTACCTGATGATAAGTACATGGCCTCAGAGGATGCAGACTCCAAGGTTTTCCAGGAGCTGAGGGACTGTGGTGCATGGACAGCATTCCCAGGCCCTTAGTCATAATGTGCACTCCAGGTATTTCTTCCATTTGCCCCAAGCTAGTATGTTAGAGGTCACTCTCAGATAAGGCTACCTGGGACAGAAGGAACTTGATGGCATCTATGGTCCGTCTAATCTAAACTCATCTTTCTGGGAGAAAGCAGCATTCACTGCCATTCTTTCAAGGTATAAGAAAGTCATACAGTAGGCAGATACGAAGTGATCTGCCTCTCCACCAACCCCCAGCACAAATTCACTCAGAAAAGTGAAATTCTTTTCCAACACATGGATTAGAGTCAGTTATAAGGGGTAGCAACATAATTCACAGATGCCTACTCTTCAAGTCTAACACTTCTTTTTAGTAAGTTCACTGACCTAGCTAGGTGTTGGCTCAGTTAAGATCTTAAAACATTTCTATTTTACTTACTATTGCCTGGACACAAAAACATATAACCAAGCTACTACATACTACTTGTTAGATTTATCCTTGTGTTTGCCCTTAGTTTGGAAATTCATGTCCTTAATGACTTAGTAAAAGTAAATGAAAAGAACAGCTAATGAGTAACAAATGAAAGGTGAAGGGCAGATAAGTAGAGGATCTTCCCCTCCCTTTTTTCTCATTTGAGAACTATGACTCCCTAATAAAATATGTGTTGCAGTCCGTTTTCTGTTGGTTTCTGTGGCTTTTTTTGCTAATGTTTTTGTTTTGGTTTGTTTTCTTTCATTTAGAAGGTTTGGCTTGTCTTTCACTAGAGTTAGGGGAATCTTAGGGTATGATGAATTTTATTACATAGTAAGGAATATGTAATAACTCTAACCCATTTAGAGGTTAGCAGACACTTTCCCTCCATCTCCCTGGAAAAATTCTGGTGCTATCAAGAGAGAGTGAGCGCAAGGATTTAAAATTCAGATATAGGAATAAATGTGGATTTATTTTCAATTTCACTATCAGATGCTACCTCTACATTACCACACTTCCATTAAAAAAATCTTTTTACTGCTAGCTACAACTAGATGACCATTTCAGAAGCATCCTTCACAATGCTGCCTTTTTTGTAATTATTGTGTACATTATAATTTTAAACTAATTGATTTTTTTTTTTTTAGCAGAGATAGGAAAAGCATCAGTCTCCAGCCAGTGTTATACCAAGCTTTGCTGCTAAGTGAATCACACATGGTCAAAGATTACTAGATGTACTAAATTTAGTAAGCCGGATTTGTTATTTAGGTTGAACTGCATGTGCACAAACTGATAAAACTATCACTTCAATGGGTATCAAAACACAACAGAAAATGGTAATTTGTACCATCTGACGTAACTATTCAACAAAACTACACCAAACTAAAAATACTAAATTTGCATAATGTTTACACATCGTACAGTCACACTACAGCAATATGAAAATCCACAGTAATTTCATGTTCTTCAAGCATTCCAAAGTCTTACCTTTGAAGAGCCATTTGAGTACATCTGTATCATATTTTCTGCTCCCTGTTTTACCTTCAGTTCTATATCCAATTGCTTCTTTAAGGCCATCAATCTGTTGTTAGTAGAAAATCGAGGATCACTATTTGGAGTATCGGGAGTGCTGGGACAATCTGCGAATTAAAGGTAAGATGTCATGTGTGCAGAAAAAAAACAGGAAGAAAAAACCCAAACCACTCCCCCCAAACCCACCTTACACTCTATCCTATTAAGTTATACATTAAACAGGAGTGGAACATCATACTTAGGAATTAAGACTGACCCTCCTGTCCAGAGCTACTTTGCAACAAGCACTGCAAATGCGCCTTAACATGAAAAGCCTCCCGAAAGCCCAGTGACTCCTACACATGTCCTAATTCACATGAATCACTTCCGGGAGCGGTCAAACAGGCAGGTTTGCAGCCAGGTCTATTTTTATTTCAAAGGAGATTTATTTCTGCTGGAATGTCTTGAGTCAATAAAAAAACGCAGCTTTACGCTAAGCTTTTTTACCATCCTTCTTTTAAATCTAAGTGTTTTAAAACCAAACTTGGACAATAATATTCAATACTAAGGAGCATTGTCTGGATACAGCTATTGAGTAGATACTCATCTATTCTAGTGTGAACACTAACGACACTGTTTATGTTAAAATTAAGAACAGACAAAATGAGCCTTTTTCTCAGTCGTAAAGCTGAATGACACTTGCTCTGGAAACATTACCAGAATTCAGGCATAATTGGATATATAGGCATACAGGTTACTGAATGGCTGTGATCCATGAGAAGAATAAAGCTTTTTTGTTGTGTTTGGATCTCCACCTTGTTGGATTAATTTAATGAAATGCAAGTTAGTTTTATCAATTACAGTCAAACTCCTTAACTTTTCTTAACCAGTCTATTAATCACTGGTTCATATGTCAGCTTCTGCAAAATGAACTGTTAGCAAACTGAAAATAAGTGGTCACTGGACTATTTCCTAGTACTTAACTATTTCCAACACAACTGTCCTTTTAGCTAACTTCCCTAACAGTCCCAATGGCTTCTCTTCCAACCTTTTGGTAAAAGGGAATAAATTAATTTCCACTTCAATAATTTTGTGAAAAATTTTTATTCCCTCTACCGTAACAGCTAAGAGAATACCTTATCGATGGACAAATGACATTAGTTGCTCTCCTGGAAGATAGTATTTACCCAAAATGAACAGTACAATCTTTTTTCCAATTGTAATAATTTTCCTTGAATTAAAACTAGTGTGAAGAATCAAGTTCCTGAAATCCTCGATTATCAGAAAACACAGGTAGTGGACTAGTAACTTATAAATTGATATTTATGAGATGTCATAGGGAGATCTCTTATCCGCCATTTCATATTTCTTCCGTAAAAGCTTCTGATAACTACTTTTGGTGATTTAATACATTTTACTTCCAAGTTTGCTGGGTAATTTCCTCCTGAATAGCAATCTTTGCTAAGTCTACATACAGATTTCATGTAAGGAGAAGTTTAATTTCCTCTGCTGCTAATTTACTCTTCACTTCAAAGCCACTTCAAGTCTGTTACTGCATCCTCACTACCTAAAGGTAGGACAGAAAATACCAGATGTTGAAAAAGAAAAAAAATCTGCATTATTCCTCATCTGTCTGTTTTGTCATTGATCCTCTCCTTAACGTTCTGTCTTTGTTTCTCTGTGAAACTGCACTTGAACAGCTTTACCTTAAATCTGTTATTAGTAAAACAAAGATTAACAACGTGCTTTCCTCTCACTTATGTCTTCACTTTTAACTAATTCTCCCCTAATAATTTCTTCAAAATGAGAACAAACATGAAACTTGAAAGTCACAGTGTCGTCTCCTTGTAAGGTAGACTCATCATATAAATGAATATTTACCAACTTTAGATTTATGATGCAAGCCTCTACCACTTAAAGATCCCAGTCCTCTGATGATCCCTGTGAAGACTGTGGGGCTCCTGAAGTCTGTTTTCACAGCTTTTAAATATGCACACAACCAGTCTCCCTTTGCACTAAAACAACATTCAAGTTGCAAGTTAAGGGCTAATTAGAGATACCCCGGCTCAAGTTGCCCAGGCAGCTGTTATTATCTCCCTTTGCATGTCTCCACTGAGAAGGTGTAACCACATCACTTACCTGGGTCATCTCAAGAATTGGTCTGTACTTGTGGGCCTAACCTACCCTCTACTATTTACTTTAAATTGTTGTACTATGTGCTCTGTTAGTAACCAACCGCAAAGGAAGCTTTTCTGCAGTATCGACTAATTGGTAGGAAGAAGTAATTTTTTGCCTTCAGGCACAGTAGCTGCTCACTAAACTCCCAAACGTGGAACAATATGGTTTCTTAACAAAGATACTATTTTTTAAAAGAAAAAAGTTTATCAATAGCTTTTCAGAGCCGGTTTCCAAGTGACTCCTTCTACTCCTGCAGACAGCCCCTGACCATTACAACCCAGTAAGCAGCCTGAGGCGGCTTCTTACAGAATTCAGATTAAATTTTTAAATCAGCCAGATAAACCGGTTCTATTATGGAAAGCGTTGGCAATCTTAGCAGCAACACTACAAGTTACATCTGTATTAGCTGTTTCCCTTTCTTTTTGTAATGTAAGGTTATAATGACTTCATATGGCTAATTATCTCAGATCTATTTGTGTAAAGCACTACACAGAGGGGCTCAAATCTCCTCTGAAGGCATTTAGTCACTTCATAGTACAAATAAGTAATAAATTCATCCAGTTAATTGCAATCAATGGGATTTATGTATGTGCTTAAGTTAAACATGAGTTAAGTACTCATATCAAACTGATATTTCACTCAAAGTACGTAAGTAGGGAGTGGGGAACAGAGGAGATTCTCCAGTTTGCCCTGTTTGTTGGTCAATACAGGCAGTACAAGACTTGCCATTTTGGATGCATTCAAATACAACTTTGCATAGGACAAGAGCTTTGCTTGGTATAGGTTTGGTACTAGACCCAAATATTCTTGACAGTTAGTATCAAGTGAAGTAACAGGTGCATTTCAAGTGAACTTCAGTTGAAGTAAAATAGGCATGTTATTTTGCTGAAGAACTAAGAATGTTGTTGCTTAACTCTAGCGAGTTTTGTGTGGCTTGTTAGCACACATCCAGGCTGCTGGAAGAGCTGCAGTGCTGCTTTCCCAGCACCTGCAATATCCTGTTTTCATAAAAATTTACTCATCAGACTTAAAATAGGTTAATAAGCATGGTTTAATGGACTGTTTTTTAATATTCAGATTACATGAGGACAATGGCAGTTTTCAGGCTGAAACGTTTATCTTAACTGTGATCTTTGCTCTTCTGAAAACCTTTTCAGTTTGAGTCTTTGTACAGTGCTCAACAGCAAAAATTTCTTACTTCTGAATGGCCTTTTACCATCACTCCCATCTAAATTATATTTATTAATATTAGTTACACAACTCTACTCTACTGAGACTGCTGCTCATTCTTTGGGGACTCTTCCCCAGATGCTATAATATACTATTTCTTGAGTGAGCTCAGTGTGAAACCTAGGATCCTAAGTAACTTTCTGAATTTGGGTTCCCAGATGGTACTGCAGCATGCTGCTAAGCTACTCAATCAGTAGCAAGTGCCCTTTGGTAAATAGTTAATTTTAATCTTATTTGAGGATATTTAATTGCAGTTAGCCTCATCAGTGTCATACCCCCAAAAAATACCTGTGATGCATGTTTAGGCATAGCTGAAGGGAGGAAGAAAGAGGCATCATCAGGCTTTTCTCAGGGAGTCAGATGGTTGGATCAGCACTTGAACTAAGCTATCAGTAGATCCAAAGCAGCAGTGGATATGCTGCACTCAGAAAACATCCAGCACTGACCTCCCGGAAACTTTTTGAGTTCAACTGAATTTCCATTAGGTAACAGCCAATTGTAACTAATAAAAAGGTGACAGGAGATTCTTTCAAATTGCTTCGATACTGGTATTCCACACTAAGGTTCCCAGAAGTTACCATGAAATTCCTATGGATATGAGCCGTGTAAGTGGAGTCTGCTGTCTAAGAACTTACTATCTATATGAAGTTTGTTGCTATCTCTACCAGTTTCCAGTAATTGGTGTTATATGGACACTCTGGTGTCCGACAGATTAACCATTTGCAGGGACAAAAATCTCCCTGACTCCCCTGTCAGCTAATCACACTCTTAAAAATTTATTTTCTTTGTGATGCCTACAGTTAAATTTGATGTGAAGAGGATAGCTTACAAGTTAGTTAGGAAAATGAAAGAAGAGGCATGAACTTGTCCTTTTGAGTTCATATTTTCCATGTTTTATCCAGTTTCCTCAAATCCCACAAAGGTTTTCCTACCATCACGCCTCTCTATACACCTTAACTTCAGCTCTATGAGACAAATTAATCTCCCAATTTACAGATTTTCTATGTATTAACTCTGTGCCTAATTAAATCAGTGATTTGCTGTAGGTAAGCTATTGCAGTCTTGCACCTCCACTGAATCACATTAAAAACCACAATCTGCACTGCTACTTTTTACACACACAAAAAAAATACCAATTTAATCTGTGCTACTGTGAAGTATGTTTTCAAGATACAAAAAACTTCTTCATCTCTAAAACAGAAGTAGTCATTCCCATGTTACATATTACATCTCTCAGACTTTCAGCAGTAATAGTCATTAGGCTTGTCCTACTCTTATTGCTGGATTCCGCTTACTTTTAAGTGCTGACCTGAAATTTTAAACTTCCACATCCTTGTATGACTAATACGCTGCACGACAAGGGCAGACTTGGGTACAAAGTCCCACTTCTAAAACAAACTTGGACTCATCAGCAACCCATAAGGTAAAGTACACCTATGTTATGCTAAAAAATTGTTTCTGAATCACATACCCACTGCCAAATCCACCCTCACACTCTCTAATATAGCTTTTTGGCGAACCATACTTTTTGGTTAAAGTTTAGTACCAATTCTTCAAATAATTGTGAAAATAATTTCCTATGGCATTAAGACTTGGAAAGCTGTCAGCTCTGGGTAAGCTACCAGAAAAACATCTTGCTTGAAATTTAATGTTACAAACCCACCGTTTTCTACAGTAGATTTGTTAATGCTATATCTAACAGTTTTAACATGTATTGATTACACTATGCTGATGACAAAGCAGTTACACTAAAAATTAGTGGTTTGTTAAACAGTTAATAGAAGTTACTGCTTGATACCATAAGCAACAGGAAGAGTCACAACAGCTTCATGGCACTTTTCAGTTCTAACTTGGGAGCACTTTACAAATATATGTTCACACCCACTTTTTAGATACAGGAACAAGGCAAGATTAAATGACTGTTTTAAGTTACCATAATGACCTTTCAACCAGTCAACAGAACGAAAAAACTTCAGAGTTCAGGCCTGATGAGTCAAAGGGATCATCCCCTCAGTGCATCTCAACCCTGAATTAGGTACTCAGAACCTGCACAAACCTAACATTCTGTAAGACAGAATGAAAACCAGGGCCACCCCTGAAAAATACTGAAGTACATAAAGAGAACATAGACCTTGACTCCCACTGTTCTTGAACCCTTCTTTACCTTATTTTCAGCATTCATGATCTGCACAGTCTAAAAATTTCCCATATATTTCCTTCTTTCTTTTAAATAACTTGTTACTAACTAACCAAAAGAAGGTCAAGCATGAGCTACAGTGAAAAGCAGTAACATGGAATAAAGATAACCCCTGGAAACAATGCACTTATTTGGGGAGCTCCCATATTCATCAGTAAGTGGTTATTAAATTCACTGCTGATTCCAGCAAAAGCAAGAATTCCTAAACTGAGATACCCATGACCTTTCCACAGAGCTATCTGATGGCAGATGGCACTGGCCTTTAGGGTTGTGTGTCCATCCTGAATAATGCGTGTGTGTACATACACACACACATACACAGTTTGCATGTCACAGCTTCTATATAACCAACCCCATTTTGCAAAGGCCAAGCTCACTAATACCTTAAATCAAACCTAAGACTTCACTATTAAAAATCAGATTATCACCTAGATGACTTGCACTCATTAGTCTCAGGACGCACAGAATATTTACTGATGGGGCTCCTCCTCCATGAACTACTGACCATGAATGAGGAAGGAGACAAGCAATCAAGTTACAGGGCAAACAGTATAAAAAACACAAGCATTTCAATTTTGGAGGGTGGACGCTTGTAAACCTTTGATATAAAAAGAAATATTAATAGAGAAAGACTACTTTTTTTTCCTCAAAAAGATTATGCAAAATATTCTATTAAAATGGTTCTTATATATGGATACCTGATGTGTGTGTTTATGTATTATAAATATAAAGATAAAGACAATAAAGATAATATAAATATAAAGACAATATAAAGATATCCACAGAATTAATACTTTTTTTTCTTGCATATTTCAATAATTAAGACTGTACAACCTATCTATCAGAAACACTTAGAATGAAGTGGAATTTAAAAACACAGTACTAAGAAGTTTAGCACACATGAAAAGCATGTAGAAGCATATAACTTTATCAACCTTGATCTTTCATCCTTTGAACCTCTACTGCATTTCCCAAGACACGCACAATGACAATATTGCTCATTAACTCATTATGATAAGGGTTTTAAAAATGCTACACTGGAAGAGAGCATTCCACGCTCATCCACTTTTTGAGTTCTAGTACTAGACGAATTTTGCAAACTTGATTTTTAATATTTGTTTGTATACCATTTTCTTTCTGTTCCACTCTTCCCATTCCTTTAAAAGCCACACTACCGTCAACACTGAAGCAGATTTTCATAAACCTTAGCTGATATGGAACAGAATGCTTTGTGTCTACCAAAAGCCCAGTGGCTATCTAAGAAGCATACATTATCATATTCATTCCCATTTCACGCTGCAGCAACCACTTTGCCTCACCAGTTCCAGCTGTGTCCCCGTTCTGCCTCTTGTATCTCGCACAGATCAAAAGCTAAAAAGAGCAGAGAATACAGAGGATTCTGTGCAGGCCACCTTGGACCACATGGACACCTGAACACCTTGGTGGGATGTCACTGGGCCATAGAGTCCTGCCAGTACTTTCCTAAATTCTCCCAGTAACCAGCCTTCCATCACGGAATGATGCACTTTTGTTCTGCTGCCCAAGCTTCTTTAGGGTTTGCATTCACTTCACATAAACCTTCGACGGCTTGTGCACATTTAATAACTTTTTGCCTAGAAGAGCCTGTGCAATGTGAAATCACCAAGCTGGCAGTATCCAGCAGGTCATTCCACAAAGCTGAAAAAGGACTGTTTACTTTCACAACATTCCATCTTAAAATAAGCCTGGTATTCTTAAAAAATACATTCAAAATTAGTACTGACTCACTGCCACACCACAGAAAATACTAATTAAAACTATTAACTACAACCATTCTGTGATTCTGTGAAAACAATTTCCAATTGTCTTTAAAATGGTAGCTTTGCCGTGGAAAAGCCTGGAGACTTACCAAATCCTAAGAAGTGCCACTGTAAGAAATGTTTGATAAGTTAGTCAGATAACAGCATAACATAATAACATTTTCTGAGTTAAGTCTTAAGTTTAAAAAAAAAAACAACCAAGTTTTATACCTAACATTTATATTTGCAAGCATAAATGTTGTAAATTTTTCTCCCATAGAATAAAAAGGTATATTAATGCTGATGCCTACAGTGTAAGTTGGAGAAAGCCACTGGGGGAGCTACTGATATTTCCTTTTATACAGAGAAAAACTATTAAGAAATATTACAGCGACTAAGAAAATACTTTAATACAGTAAGAACTGAAAGTGAAGAACTCACAGTCCATGAAATACAGTGTTCCCTAGAAACTCAAAAGTACTAGACACTCATTTGAGAATCAAAACAAAGAGACATACACAAGTAACAAGCTTGCCAACTAAGGATTCGCTCATTCACAGAGCAATTTTTTCCAGTGCAATGGGGTACGGCTTATCTCAGCTATGAGGAAAAACTGATTTCACAGTAACACATGGTACCTGCAACATCTTCTAGATCCGTTACAACAATGTGTGCATTTAGCTCCTGTAACTTATGATGCAAGTCTTCTAACTTCTTATTCGATTTTTTCAAAATGTTGTCCACATATGCCAAGTTCTTTTTATCTGTTGTGACCTTCCTGAGGTTCTCTGCTCCCTCCTTGATTTTAAGTTCCTTCCTTATTTCCCGCTTGATTTGGTCCTTTATTTCATCCAGCTTCTGCTGTACCATTGTATCTGAGAAGTTCAACTTCTGGCCAGTGCTCATGTTCTCAGAGGTTACGAGACCTTTGGCATCCCCCTAGGAAGAAAAACAGTACTATAACCACCAGGAAACACTGCTTCTGCCAATACATGCCACACACTTAAAATGACCAGGATTCAGGTCCCTGTATGTTAAACACTCGCTTCGTAAGAACATTTACGAACCATGGGTTTACACCAACATTGTCCTAAAGCAACAATCTCACCAGATATTACATGTTCACTGGAGTTACATTTTACAACAGATTTTAAATTTAGTGACATCTTTATTGTGCCTATTTTTAACACCAAGAGATTTAAATACTTTTGGATTTGTCATGGCTGCTTGCCTGGCAGTTATATGCCTCAGAGCTAATGATTCACATTTGTAATTTTCTAGATTTAATTTGTGTTTTAATAGACCAGATGGATATAGGAAATAAGACTAACTTCTAACAATTATTATCTATGATGAATTTTTATACATTCATTAGAATAGATTCCATTTAAGGATTGTAAAAACAAAAAAGAAGATAAAACCCCATGCTGTTGTTTTCAGTTGTTTAAAGACATACTGGCATCTTTATGAAGATTTGTCAAGTTGTTACCAGAAAACACATTTGCTAGGGTTTTTTTTTTTTTAAGTTCCTCAAGTAAAGCCTTTCACTTTAAAAAAATCATAATAATAATAAAAAAATCTTGCTTTCTTGTGCAGGCAAGCTAAGCTGAAATGAAAAGAAAAAACTGTTGCAGTGACGAACGGGAGTTGGGGCAGTAAGGGAGCAAAAGATGAAATGTCAGACCCCAAGTGCACAGGAGCCCATGCTTGTGCCCAGTGTGCACTCACATACCACTGAGAAGTAAGAGCACACAGGGCATGTTATAGAATCTACATCAATAAAGATCAAATATCATTAATTACATATGTGACAGAATTTCCTCTGTCTTATACATGGACCCTGGACAATGTAGGCATTAGGTCCTACCCAAAAGTTCCAGTTAGAGCTAAGTGAGTGAATATCAAAGAAGGGTTCTCCTGAACTCAGAATTTGATCCAGTTAATTCAGGATTTATTTAATAAATGTGTGCTCTGATTTGCACGTAACTACCCAAGAGACCAAAATTCCAGTAAATTTTCTTTAAGCATGATAATGAAATTACCTAGACTTCAGAAAAATTGGGTGGACAATAAGGTATTTGAAGGGGAAATTATAATTTTGAATGTTTTTGCTGTAAAATTAGTGGTTACCACTATTTGCTGTTGCAAAAAATAACAATACAGCACAGTAAACAGTAGAAGAAAACATCTGGGAAGCAGTTTAAGGAGCACAGACAGCATCAGCTAATAAACTGAAGAATGTACAGAACATGTAATCACTAGAGATAGTCCACAGTAATTTTGTTTTCAAAAGACATGAAGGTTGTGCCTGGACCATATATGACAACAGATAATGTTGGTCAAAGTATTTCAATCTGTGTATGTTGCAGCGATAACTGCCTTCCATAAGCAAGATCCCATCTACTGGTCACCAACTATAATTTTATAAATTTCCTGAATCTCTCATTAAAACATTTCTACTCACAGCTGCTACTTTTAGGAGAAAAAGTTAACAACTCAAAGATTCTTCAGTATTAAAAATGGTCAGAAGCACTATCTTGCCCAGAATTTGACTATCAGTAAGAAAGACAAGAAGTAAGAAATGTAGAAATGACAAACTGAGTGAGAAATGAAAGGGAAAAACACCCACACAAATTTACTTTGAGTTCACTTGTGAGTGCATTTCTCTGTGCAGATTAAAATAAATAATTATGCATATGTAGAGAGGCTATTAATAGTTGGACTGGGAAATACATGACACTGTTTCCATATATAGGCATATAAAAAGAATCAACTTTCTTTTAATTAGAATAGTCAATAGCAATGAGCAGCTAGTACAAAGGTGCATATCCATAACGAAGGAAACCATGTGTTGAGTGTTCTGTTTTGAGAAACAACTGAAACTGAAAATAAAATAATATAGCAACTGTATTGGACACTATTTGTTTAAGCAGTTAACATTTCCAAATTAGATTAAGATCTTTGATTTCCCTGTTTCTCTAATACATAAAAATTTCAGATGTAGAAAAAGAGCATCAGGATTCGCATACTACTATATAGCCTTTAAAAACAGAGATTAAAAAAAAGTTTGCAAATAAAAAGAATGTATTTTTAAACCATAATCCTTTATGCCTGTTCTGCAGCTTCCTACAAATAAATTCATCATCTACCTCCTCAAAGTAGGATATTACATTTTTCAAAGTTCAGAGGAGGAAGATAAATGATAAATGGAGATAAAAAACCCCCAAACCAAATCCCAACAAACCCACCAAACCCCTCCCCAAACCCCAAAGAAAACCTTTATTCTGTGTTTCAATAGCACCTGAAGTATGCTAAAATTATGCCAAGAATATATACTTCTCAAACAGAACAATGTAATTAAAATATAAATAATTCAGAAATATTCTTCACTACGGTTTACGAAAGAGACTTCAGTTAATTGGTTATCTGTTCAACAATAACGTGTTTTGTTACAGGGAAGGTTTTTATCCCTCTACAAGCCCTACATCCCATCTGTTAAAGGAATATTAAGTTCTTCCATAAGCAGGTTTTTGGAGCCCTTGTTCCACATATAGTCTCCTGCAAGTCTTCACTGAAATCAGATCTTCATGATCATTAGTAATTTGCCTTCCAAATTTGCAGTAATTGAGTTAACGTTCTCCTCAGCCTAAGCAGTCTTAGCAGCATCTTTGTCCCTGGACCTAAGGGTTTCAGCATACAGAGCTGTCTGCTTCAATCTGCTTCTAAGAAAGCTGAAAGTTCAACACTGCGGATACTAACACTGGAAGCTGGTCACACTGCCTGTGCATTTAAACATTCAGCTTTAAATCCCCCCACAAGCCACAGATGACACTCCTTCAGTCTCTCCTATCATTCCAAGTTAATGATACTTTTAAACAAAAAAGTGCTCTCTCCCTCAGTTACCCAGACATGTCACCTGGCACAAAGGTCACTGTGAGATTAATTCTTCCAAGGAGGCAACTGTGCACCCAGTGACCCCTGTGACTCTTGAAGGTCACTGTGAATGCAGAGTAAGAATGTGTTCTGCAACTGAAGCTGCTCTGGTCCTGCCCTGATGAGTTTTGCTGCTGGGATGCGGCAAGGGATTGAGACTGATCCTCACACTGCAGAGATGAGCAGCCTCCAAAGCATTTAAAATTGAGATAATGCCCACAGTGGCACAACTAGACAGAATGTCTAATAGTTGGGTAAGAGAAATGAGGTAGGATTTTTTCTTTAAGAAAAGCACCTCCCAGAACTCCAAACTCAAAAATACACTTTTTAAAATGAAGTGACTTAAAATACAGGATATTTCAGCTTTATTTGATGACATCCTATTACAAGTCTCCTGTTCGAGCTGAATATTCTTTCAAAAAATTATTTTGCCCACTTGGACAAACTCCCCTCCAACGTGGAGCCTCACATCCTTTAGGCTGTAGGTGTCCTGCCCCCTAAACCTGAAAAATAATCTGTTAAAAGAAACAATAGCTGGACGCAGGGCCCAGATCCTTTCCTTTGCACTCCTCAAGCAGGCAGAGTGCAAAGACAGGAGAAATCATTCACATTCTCTGTGCCAAGGAGCCATAAATGAATTTTGCACAGCTCATTCCTTTCCTCTCCCTCTCAGAATCACTTAACATACAATATCTTAAAAGTGGAAATGCTCTGAACAGATAATGACTAAACCACTCCTGCTGGCAAAACAGAGAACAGGCCTCATGGCTTTAAAAGCCAAAACAAAAGAATGGGCAGCCAGTTACTGATTCTCAGTTTCTTTCTGAATCCTGGTAGTGTTTTGATGGCTGGTGAGAAGAGAAGGGCCAATCTTTGCCGGGAGGTCCCAGTACTGGACTACTCGGCACAGCAGCTGCTGGTGACCCAGTTCTCGGCCTGAGCAGCAGCGAAGGGCAGCACCTGGAGGCAGCAGCACACACCTCTGCAGTGGGAAAACACATGCTCATGAGCCAGGCTGGGGATTTCTGAAACATTTCAGCATGTAATGAAACCAAAGCTATGTTTATCAAAATGAACTATCAAGGACCACAAATTAGATACTACTGATTAATAATAAAAATAAAAAAAAAGGAGCCCACATTTACAGCTTTCCCTCTGCAATAGACTCAACCTCACTGACTGTTGGCTCAAAACTATCTATTTACATAGATTAACTCAAGATGCCAGCCTTCAGTTTCTGTACTCCTGGGAAATGTTTTAAGTATAGTTGCTGAAAATAATGAATAGTGGTCTCAGCACGTCCTTTAATAATACAGTCTATTCTGGCTGATGTGGTGGAAGAAAGCGGTAACACTGTTTATGAGAACCCATAGGGGGCTTACACTTTTGCCTCAGGTCAATTCTGAACCAAATAACTGGTGAAGCAGGTGCCCTGACATACTGCATCTACCACTCAAAATCCCATTTAATAAAACACCTAAACTGCTGAATGATGGCAATGGCACTGCTGAACAGAAGAGAGGACCACTAAGCTGAAGATATCAGAGAATCTGCTTAAGTTGTGTAAACTGAATGGCTTTGAATTCAAAACAAGATTATCGAACTGCCACCTCTTGGGAAAAAAAAAAGATAATACTAAAAACCTGGGCATTAATAACTCCCAAAGACTTGATCCTAAGAGCACAGTACAACTGTATCATGTTATACCATACATTCAATATAGAGAATATTGACTAGGGCAAGAATTTAGATTGCTGACTTCTGGTAGGAGTTGTTATAGAAAGGTAAGTGAAGCCTTCAAATAGAGCATGTTTAACACCTGATGAGTGCTCTGCACACTATTTACACTTCACACCGATGTGCTATTAGGATACACTGAACCTGCCTTTAGAAAAAAACCCAAACCAGACAATATCAAAACTCACAGTAAAACTGCCTATATTTTTTCCTCAAAGTATTGGCATTTGTTTTTATATGGTCTTGAATTCTAGTAACAGTTTCTACAGACAATTAGAGAGTAAGAAAACCTGTTTGACAAGTATAGCTAAAATGCTTGGCTATTTAATATAGGCATACTTGTTTTGAACATAAAAATAAAAGTTTCATGATTTTCATCTTATGTATGATTAAATTTGTAATTTAATTTTGAAGAAGCACAGATTTGGAACTACTATGTCTCTTAATATAAGTTCTGAATACTTTTTTAGGATACAAAAAAAAAAAAGATGAAAAGGAAAAAAGTTGCTTTTCTGAGCTAATCGCCAAGGTCCCTGAGGTTCTCTACAGTAATTCCTGAAACTAGAGTAGTCTTTGATTTTAAGAACAATGTTAATCAATTGCAAACTTCCCTTCCCCCCCGAAGTCATTCATAAAACCAGATGTGACGGCTTGTCTGGATTACTGGAACTACATGGACTATTTCCTCCTGCCCAGAAGCAAATGTGATTGTGGTCAAGATCTCAGCACTCACCAAATGTCAAGAACAAAAAAAAAAAACCTTGGAGGCTTAATAGATTTTGGCATTAGTTTGCTGTGCTAACATGTCACAAATCAGGATTTAAATTTAATCTCAGTCACAGCTCTCTGCTTTGTAACAAGAGGCCGTTTAAGGCAGAAATATCCATAGTGCATTGCATTATACGTGGATGAATTCAAGTAGGACACTGATTAAATGGGGTTCAATTCCTGTGTGCAAACAGTGAGTGCCCAGCTATAAGAGATGAAATAGATTTAAAAAAACCCAAAAAAACAGTTCCTTAAAATAGGGAGGTCCTCAATCAGCTGGTTCTCTCTGCCCCTCTCTCCCAGTCTGAGCTGTTGTCCTGACGAATACTTCAGGAGGAATGTTGGCTTTTACTCAGGTAACAGCTGCTGGGCTGCAGCACTTGGTCCTCCAGCTCCTCTATGGAAAGCTGTGTGACCTGGCCCCAGCCAGAACACTGCACCTAAACAGGTAATAAAATTCCCTGGGGATTCCATGTTAACATCTAGGCTTCCAGCCACCAATAATCCCTGATTAGGCCAGCATTTACTAACACAAAGAACATGCTCCCTCCCCTCAAATGTGCTCCAACAGCAGTACAGGCTTGCTTACAGAACTGGAAGTAGTGTGCATGCAGTGCTGTGCCAACACCAGTTAGAGAAAGGGATGTAAGAGAGAGATTTCTTTGCTACAGAAGGGAATGAAACATTTTAAGAAATGCAGCCTTCAGCCGCTTCTTGTTGTAGCAGCTTCTGATGGTTTCACGAGAGGAGAAGAACCTGCAAAGAAGCTTGCAAGGAAACGTGACATTGAAAGAAAATCCCCACAGCGACCTTTCTCACGATCACAAGGACTGGATGGAGGCTATGGCACAGCACAGGTGATGAGCACCCAAATCTGAGGTCACAGATGGCTACAGTATCCAAGAAGCGTGACTAGATATTCTGGCAATAGGCATAGTACAAACACTTCAGCAGTTTCCAAGCTTTTATCTATAACTTGAAGTTCCTACTCCCTGCCAAAAATTCCAGCGGAGTCCAAGCATGGTGGAAACAAATCTTACTCTAATTTCAGATGTGAAAAAGGAACAGCAGAATCCCAGTTACAATGAATAAGGCCTGCTGTCACAACCTTTATTATTATGTGTCCATGAATAAGATCAGCATATGAAACTTGGCCTGTAACACCACCACTCCTCCACTGTCTACAAGAATTTGCTCTTAGTTTTTTCATTTAGTGTCTTGTAATATGTGAGAATAATATACTCAGAAGAAAATTGCATTTTACATAATTAGGATGGTTCCAAGCAGACCACACACATTAGTTGAAACGCTATTAAGTACCAAAATACAAACAATCTCTTTTAAAATAGAGGGAAAAGGATTTTATGAAATGTTAATACCATACTGCACATTGAAAATATCACCGATAATAATGTATCGTGAAACTGTGCCAAGAAGACTGAAGTAATTCCCCTAAAATGCAGCCTCACCAAGGTGCATGCAGTCTGAAGCACTGAAACAATAATTTCTCATCTAATTCCTGCAACATTATCATAGCATATATTCATGATGTGGTAAATACATACACTCCCCTTTAGAAGATGAGGAAAACCAGGTGGATTAAGTGACAGTTCAATAAATGAAAGAGAAGCAAGTTTAAAATATTGTAAGACTAAGTCCCTTAGTCACAGATTCTGAACTGGAGCTGTACACTTACTGGACTGGGCAGTGAAAATGGACGGGCATCTGTGTCCTACCTCCTACTGCTGACACAGGAATTTCATGCATAAACTTGTTTTGCATTTTCTAAATTTGAACTGGAAAATTTAGTCTTCTTTTGAGACATACTTTGGTGAAAAATTCTTAAGACCCCATAAAAATATGAAGACTGGTAAATAGCAGAGAAATTACTATTTTTGAGTGTTTAACAGTTTGAGGCTGCTTTAAAATAAGAACCTTTTAAGTTTTAAAATTGATAGTAAATACATGCATTGAAAGGGACTTTGGTGTTGGCAACTTTGGTTTGTTTGTTACTTTAAACACTTCCAAATAAACATAAGAGTTACTGTTTTAATATGTAAACATCTGCAATTTTCTGTACCATATGAATACATAAACAACTTTGTCCTAATGGCCTAGAATTACTTCTTGAATATATACAGCCTGTACTTTTAAAATAAAGTGTGTTTTTTAATACACTTGCCAAACAGTACATATGGACATCCATTTCTTTTAGAAATTAATACACCTATTTTGAACTACTGCTAGAGACTAAAACAAGGTGGGGTTTTTTTAAGAGAAATTCTTATCACTAGACTTGTCTCAGTTTGACTTGATTGATTCCTCTGTAGTTACATTAAGCTCAAGTTTGGTGCAAGAAGTTGTTTTACTGCTTTGAAATGCTTGAAGTCCAATATGACTTACTCAAGAAACGGAACTATCTAAGATAAAGCTAAGGTCATGCAAATGTTGTGTGGAGAATTTGCCTTTAAGTACTATTAATATAGAAACTAGCAATCTGTCCACAAGAAACACTCTCTGCCTTCTCCATACTAGTTCCAGCACAACAAGTAAGATACCTGTGGAAGTGTGTGTTAAAGCAAACACCTAAACTCAAGGATTTCGGCTGCTACAGCAAGTGAGTATTTTTTTTTAATGTTACCCCAATATAAATGCTTTTATTGGTTTTTATAATATAAAGTATTTACCTGGTTTTGTCTAACATTTAGAACAGAATAATATGACATATACAGCTCAAGATGTTTGAAAAAATAATATCCTTATCCAAGCTACAAGATGTGATATTCAAGTCAGTAGAAGAGATTTTCAAAGGTAGAAAGGTCAAGTAAACAGACATGAGTCACAATCACGTCTTATGACTTCCATAACTCCTCCTCAAACTCAATGCACACTGTACAAAGGTGATAATTTGTTGGGCGTGCATCCAAAAATATACTTACCTTAATGTGAAGTTAACATTGCAACTATACATTTTTAACAGCTCTAATGTTAACATTAATATAAATGTGTGTGGTTAAACTTCTGCTTCTATTACAAAGGTATTATGATCTGTCTCAGATAATGCAACAGACTGACCATTCTGCTCATACACAAATCACAGTATCAGCTATTGCCACATCTCTTTAATGGTGGTACTTCAGTGTCAGTCTAACTAAACTGCGAGACAAGAATGCTAAAATGTCTTACTGCACAAAGAAGTCACTACAACTGGAACGTCTCTGTTCTTTTAGTGCAGGTTAGAAATCTTAAACACTGAAATGATGCAAAAGATATCCTCATCTAATAAACAGGAATTTCTCAATAACAAATACAGGTATCAGGACACTGCTAAAGACCAACTTCTTTAATCTGAAAAGCACAACAAAGTGGTCCATGTATGAGAACCTCCATTTCTGTCATGAATAATTATCAATTGAAAAAAAAAACCCCAAAACTTCTCTGTTTCTGGCAATTTCAACTTTCAGCACAGACAACTGATACATTAGTCCATTTAACTTTACTGTATTTTACAGGAGCTATTTTTAGCCATTGCAAAACTAATGGAAGAGTTGAGAGCCTACATTCCACTGTAATTAAGCCATCACCTTTAGCAGCCAACTATTTTGTACATTATAAATGCAGCAAGACATATCAGAGATAATACTAACATCTGTTTTATGAGGCAAGAGGCCAAGTGGCTAAATACTAGATCCTTGTGAAGGAACCAGACTTTTTTGCTTTCTAGGACTTTGCAACAGTGGCTTTACCCACAGCTTATGGGTTTCCTAAGCTCACAGCTGAATCTATTATTACAGGAAAGGGATGTATATTTGTATTTATACCTAGGAGCTATGTCTTTATATTCTAGGATTGAGAACCCTTTCGTAGTACTTTGGGTTATTATATCTGAAGTTACTGAAGTTCACAGTCTATACTCCAACCAACTGGAAATTCTGCTCCTGCTTTCACCTCCAGCAGTAAAAGAAGGATGGGAAAGTCTCCTTGAATCCTTTCTTCATCTTTTACAGGTGGTCAGTAAAAAAGATCACTTTTTCCTACTGGGGCTGCCACACCCAAAATTCTACTTGCAGTGATGCAGGCATCTCATTCCATGCCTTTCCAGTAAAAGTTTATGGATGAACACTGAGTTATTTATAGAAGCATTACTTCACATACCCATTTGTCTGAGACTTCTACAGAGCATCACTGATGTATGCTGTGATACATCTGAATAGTGTTTTTGCAATCCTTCTTTCTCTGGCCCTTAAAATATGGTAGAAAATTTCTCACTGGCTCTTAATGTCCATTTTCTACTTAAGAATTCCCTAGGCATTATAGAATCATGAAGAAATAGAATCCTGTCTTAACCTACAACAGAAGCCAAAAGAAAATTGCCTGACTTTACTGCTTTACATACAACAGCAATGAAAAAGAGGCAGGGGATTTCATTTACTATATGGATCACAAAAAGTTCTTAATACATTTATATTTCTAAATACAAATCTGCCTAAAGTTTTGGTTTTAAAAACTTTCTACATTTTCTTAGTTTTTAGGAGCCCTGATCCCCCACTGACTGCAATACAGTACTCTAATTATGTCTACTTTCTTATGACCCAAAATGAACATCTGACTTATATATGAAGTTTGCAGTGAAAAGTGTTGAAAAAAGTCTAGGATTCTAGCAAGGATTTCCTAATGCACATTTCACAAGTTTTACTCTTTATGTTCAGTCTCAGCACCATCCCCCAAGTAAGCTGTTTCCTGTTTTGCATATGCACTTGCATAGAACTCTTTTCCAAACAGCTCTTGTTATCAGCAAAGTTTCAATATCAATTAAAAAGAAAATGGGAAGCATCAGTTTCAAAATAACCAATGCACCAATGAGACCTGTAACATAACAGAAATAAAGCAGCACAAACCAGCTTTTCAATGCATCCTGTGTAGACATACCTACAAAACTAAATCTTACAGGATATTCTATAAACCCAAGTATATACATCAATGGCAAAAAGTTCTCACCTTACAACTCATTAAATTAGAGGAATGATATGTTATTTTTTATAGTGCTGAACATTCAGAAAAACCACAATGAGGTACACCTGTTAGTGATTTCAATACCCTTCCTTTTTCAGAGAAGGGAAGGTTACACACGCTGTTTTCCAGCACCAGCCATGTGAATGGAATCTTGAATGGGTTATGTAACCTCTGTATACCCTAAACTGATCTATTTTTGAATATTAAAAGCCTCACTCTGTTTTACAGGGCACATATGAACAGTAGTTTTCCCACACACTTACAATTTCAAAAAATGTCCTAGCAATATTTGTTGCCAATATTCCAGTGTAACTGATTTTGATATGCTCATAACTTTCAAGGCATTCTTCTTCATGGCTAAAAGTTTTCCACTTCATTCCAGCTCAGAAGCATTTCAGTTAGCAGCCTGAGAAAAACCTTTAGGCAGCAACAGAAACTGTAGCATCAAAACTACGGTAAAACAGAAGTAGATTATTCTGCTTTATCAATAACCAAGAGCTAAAAAAAAACAAAAACAAAAACAAACTTCAGATGTGACATTCAGCAAAACCTTCATGACGAAGTCCTTTAAGCTAAAGAAAGAAAGTACTGCAGTCAGGAGCTATTTTTGGTTGAAGTTTAACCTGCTGCATTCCCAAGAGTATCTACAATGTATTCCTCTATAATGAGAGAGCTAATCTAAAGCATGTCATCTTTAGGAGACAAAAATATACAAACTAACTTTTCACGAAGATGACTTCTACTTGATGAAAGAGACCCGCATATTCTGACAGAGATTTACAATTTTAGGAGGCTGTGGCTATTTCCTAACTGTATTTGGAAGGGGGTGATTGTGAGGGGGTGGGGTGTGTTTTTTTGATGCTCTCTCAAGCATTCTATCAAACATGTCAAAAGTCACAGGATAAAAATAAAAATCAGTCTCTATAATAAAAAAAGAAATTAAACTATACAAAAATAAAGTACAGTCCCAATCTGTCTACACCATTCTCCAAACTAAGATACTATATTTAGATCAGGCTACCATCCTCTCAACTCTAAACTTTCCTGGCCTCTCTGAGCATTATTTGTTTCTTTTTCATGCCCTTTGCACTGTTTTACCTAGCCAGCACACCATGAACCAGCATGATTGCTTCTGTCCAGGCACAAGCTCTCCCCCATTTCTGAAGATGCCAGAACCACAGCCAACCCTTTCCTCCTGCTAACCCTAAGTGAGGAAGAAGCAGCTCTGACCATTCCCAGTATACGCCACTAAAATGGTCACTGCTTCTGTATCTCTGATCTGCAGGAACTCCCAGTAGATGGACCTCACTATGTACTAAGCTTCAAGTATATTCACTGCAATAAAGAAACATATAAGCACTTCAGGACAGTAGACAGATTATTTTATAACAGTGAAAAAATTAATACAAGCAATTAGAAACTTCCAACATTTTCAATGTACATTGTTAGCAAAGTGCAAGACAAAAATTAGTGAAGGAAATCTGCAGAAACTACTACATGCTAGATGGAAATCAAGAAGATTCAGCTGCATAGTTCAGAAAACATATGTGAATCAATTCAGAATATGCCTGTAGTTAAGTTTTACAAATTTGTTTACTTGAAGTACTGTATAAACCTTGACAGTGAATTAATTAAATGCAAAATAAATGTTACTTTTGAGTTCATAAAACAGTATTGTCTATTATAGAAAGGGAAAAAAGCACAAATATGGGAGACCTTTTGCAGAACTTGCATCTCCCTTGCCTTTCTTTCATACCCAAGCTCTTCTGGTTGAAGAATCACACTGGAGTTAAAGAAACCAATTCCCACGTGCATGGCAGCTGCTGCCTTGACAGTGTCACTGAGTTACTCCCATCAAAATGAAACACTTCAAAAAAGGATACTTTAGAATTAGTGCTGACTGCTAACCTGAAAAATAGATCATGATACTGAATACCACTCTACAGCAGACCTTCATTCTTTTTCCTTCTGCACTTACGAAACTTCTAAGAACTTTTAAAAAAATCTGTTAGAATCAGTTTAATTAAAGCTTGAGAATAAATTCACTCTCTTACTCGGAATCCTAATAGAGATGAACACCAATTTCTAAAGCAACTAAAGTAACAATCAGAAAATGTTTCTGCATAATGTACTAAAGGCAGAATTCAAGAAGGGAGCTTGCCCCCCAAACAAAAAAAAAACCTGCTGGTGGATACCACCTACTTTGCCAAAAATACACATCTTATTTGAAAGATGCATCTACAAAATGAAAAGGAAAAAAAACAGATCCAGATGTTACTTTGTGAAGTGGTTTATGTGATGAAGAATCATACTTGAACCAGCTAGATGAAAATGAATAGTTAAAACTACATTTTTCACCCAACAGACAAATACTTAGTTTGACTCCCACTAACTGGTATGAATAAAGAAGTAAAGAATCACCACTGAAAAAACCTTTGAAAGAAATTATTTTGTTCTAATGTTGAAGTACTATCTGTTTTATATTTCAAAATGTCATGTTCCCATCTCTTCAGGAGAGGAGAAACCAAAGACAAATCCTAGCAACTTGAAGAAAAATCATTAAATAATGGGTTAAGTTTCAATAACAATATTTAAGTAATTTTCCAAAGGATCTCTAATTACACAGATATTATAATCTGCAAATGATAACTTTTGACATCCAGTCATTCTCAGCCGAAAACATCGTCTTTATATGAGCTTATAAATAAGCAACAAACAAACTCAAATATTGAAGAAAACATGCTTCCATTAAAGGAGATTGCTGAGTCCCAAATGGGCAGCAGTTCAAGAATGCTACACTAGTAGTCAGGCATGTACGATTTACAGTACTTTTACTTTCCTACTGCTGCCACTAAGTTTAGAACACGTCCTACAAAAAGGCCTCGCTGATTTTAAAATGTTCTGTAGATCTGTAGGATGCTTATTTTGGTACTTCTCAATACAAGTCTTTGAAACCCTGACTCTGTCTTCTGTAATCTTTTGCTAGATCCAGTCTACTGTATTCTGCCTCCCCACCTGACTATGTCCGTGTATTTCCCCATGTGCTCCGGATGGGTGGCAGGCAGCATACATCCTTACAACTCCACAGGTTAATACCTTTAAGAAAAGCTGACACTTCTTTGTCATCATTTGTCTTATAATTTTAGCTTACATGATCTGAGTATTAGTAATCTTGTCATGTCTTATGCAGATCTCTCTATAAAGGAAAAATCCTCTTAGAACACATTCCACTTAATTGTTTTGCAGTGTCTTCCCATATAAATAAACATAAGAAGTTGAAAAGCAGTGGATGGTTTTACACATTATGCTTGCAAAAAGCAACAGGCCACACAGTCAATCTGCATTCCTTCTACATTCTCAACAATAGTTTTGGATGCTTTTGGGATTACATTACTTAAAAATCCAAGTGATAACGTGCATCACAATGATGAGAAAGAAACTTCAATCTCATATTCAATAATCTTGGTGATGTAAACAGGGAAAGTCCTAAAATCTGTAATAAAGAGGGTTATGTATCTCTTCCTGTAGAAGAGTAGGGTATGCAGAAGAACAGAACCAACCAAGTTTTTTCCATTTATCCAAGGACTGGCATAAAGTTTCTAGCTCACATTACACAAAAGCCAGTTCTTAGCAGAGAGCTTTGGAACCCCTAGAATCACCAAAACCAATCTCCTTGTTTATTCTAATTATAATCCTTCACCTCAACTACACAAATTTAAGATAATACACACAGAGTTTGTTAGTAAGTACAAGGAGAATGAGAAAGAATTGATAATTTTGAAATTAATAGAACACAAGAACTTTGAAAACATTTAATCACTTTGTTACCTCAAATTTCTTATTTCTGCACCATATTCTCAGGCCTTTTCCCCCCTAAATTCGTCTGGACTTCTGAAACACAGCATCAATCTTGTACACAATAGTTCGAAGTCCTCTAAGCAGTGCTTTAATTGATGCTCATGGACTATTTAGAGATATTTTGTTATTGCAAACATTCAACTCATCATTGTTTGGGATTTTTTTTCTGAAATATTCAAATGTCTCACAGTTATTGAGCTATTCATTAACAGACAGGTGTATTCACATCAAACTGTAGTACCTCACTCTCTTCCTTATCTTTAGGGACAGTAAGTTTATAGTATTATTTGCACAGTACTTTGCCTTCACTCCAAAATTCAATGCCATCCATTTTGATTGTATACTCACTTTTTTTTTTTCCATTTTAGAGAAATAACAAAAATACTCAAGATTTTTCAAAACTACTTCTTGTATCGAGTGCATAAAAGATTTAACAGTAACTTCTGAAAGTTAGGTAATAAAGCTGGGTCATATCCCTACATTCACCTGGCATATTTAGCTCTGCTCTCAGCCTTCCAATCAAACTGAACGTAGCTACATTATCTATTCATGTATGACTTTCAATATTTTGAATGCTTTTTCAGACAAACAGGTTTTCACTGTCACATGCATATTGTGAGACTTTCCGCTTGAAGAATGCAAAGCTAGAAAAGAATTGTCATAGACACTGCTTGGACTGTTCATTATCTGTATATTCATCAGCAGCAGAATCGGATTCTTTCCCCAGTCCTCAGCCTAAAGCCACATACATGAGAGTAAATCTCAGCCTGTAATGCGATAAACATTTTCTGCATGAACCACTACTGCAGGCAAAAAAAAGGACCCTAAAGAACCATCAGTCCCAGCCCCCAACAGTTTGTTCCTGCCCCAGACTATTCACTGATATATGCCAATACACACCTTTATATGGCCACAAGTGAACTGGACTGCAAACCTGATCTGACTGAAATCTAATTTAGGGGTGAAAAACCCCACCAAAGCAAACCAACAAAATCTGTTCACCGTATAGCTGTCTGTGCAAATGTAAAGCAACACAACATGGAACATCCTCACTTTCAGCAGCAGTACCAGCGGACAAAGTCTGACACTTTCTTTGAGCAAAGCTTCCAGTTTCAGCATATGACATGGTCAGTGAGGCAACGAGAACTCTTCCATCCTGAATTTATGTCACAGACCTGTCTTACATCTTAGTTGCACTGCAACAAAGACACCAAACTAAATGTACCTTTTGACAGTTTTCAAAAATACATACGTGAAAGTTCCTAAATGCACAAGCCAACTATAGCAGCAGTGATATGCTGGACCATACCATTATTTTCTATTTAATTAGCCAGTTTGTGCTTGGGACTTTGAAATAAAAAAAGTATTTTTTCTGCATATTTTAATCATCAACTCTCAATTTCTCCTCAAGAGTTACATGAAGTTTATATATGAAAAAAATTACATACACGTGAATAAAAGAATAATTTTGCAACACCTATGTACCACAATTATTTGCAAGTACTATTTCAGGTAAATAACAATTACACTTTCACTTCTTCTAAGTTTTAATAACCTATTTATTTCAACAGTCTAACAAATGTGAGTACATTGAAGGATGTTATATATGTACTTATGAAGTTTATGTACAGGTATTTAATTTTTAAAATTCATTAAAGAAAATGTACATGCTAGTCATCTTCAGGCACTTTGAGTACTAACTTCTAAGAGCTAGCAAAAAGGTATATCAGCCCTTACATTCCAAGAGTTGAGCAATATTCTCTGAGTTTAAGGCCCAACACCAATTCAGAAAACTATTACTGTTGTAGTTAGACACACAAAAAGTTCTCCCTTCTGACCTGATCTGCTTGCGAGTGTTTCTATCACACCAACAGACAGAGCCTCACAATATTCCTGGGATTTATCTCGGAACTGTAATACAATCTATTAGTACCTGGTATTGCAGACTTAATTATTGCTTCTCCTGGCTATAGATCTGCTGCCCACTATATTTTGTGACACTCTAATAACACCTGTGGAAAGTTGGTGGAAAGCTTGTCTCCCTGGTTCTTCTCAATAGAAACAGAACTGATTCTGCTACTTTAATTTTCAGGTTAACATGTTCTTGTGTTTAATGGAAACTTAATAGCTGTGAGCCCTACTACCATGTTGCAGGGTAACAAGTGTTTGAAAAACCTCAAGAGAAAAAGCAGTTTGCTTCAGCACCGGACTCCCATACATAGCACTGCAGACGTGAACCACGTATTACACGCTTTTGATTCAAGCTCTCCAATCTGCACTTGTTTAGAGAAGTAAGAAATTCTTTGTCATTTAAAACCCAGTACATCTCCAGTGAAGGCAAGGCTTAAAGAAATCCACAGGAATTGGAGGCAGAAAAAGCTAACTAATTCAGTCATGTCCACATTAAGGTTTTTACTAATCCTGATCTGTATGATGGGCCAGAGCAAACCCTCCCTGGGTCTTGTCACATATCAACCTTTATGTCTCAAAAAAAAAGAACAGGGAAAAGTGGTATATATTAAACTTTCATAACCCAGCCCAGCCCTTCCCAGCCAATCATTTATTATTTGGTACCTGATAGCTATCTATATATATAACAAAATAACAAAGGCTTTTAGTATAGATGTAGCTGTCCCAGGGAAATCACTTATGCTAATAGTCCTATTTTTTCCCTGGCTGCGGAAGCCACAAACTGCACTGATGAGAGCACAGTTTTGCCATCTTGGTGCATTCACTCCAGAAGTGCTCTGTACACCGCAGCAGCAGTAAACAGGAAGTACAGCCACCCTGGGCATAATGCTGATACAGAGTAGAGGAAACTGCATCTATACCTAACGACAAGAAAAATATAAGGCATGGCCTGCTCTTAAAAAACAATCACATCACCACTATCCAGCTGGTGGTCCCCCAACTGAGCCATGGTAACCGACCATGTGAACTCTCTCACCCTACTTGTTAAGTTAAATGCATTAGCCTGAATAATTCGATTTCAGCCTCTTCTATTAACCAGAGTACAACAGCAGTAGGATTCCCAGCAGGGCTGGTCCATTTAGCTGAACACAAGCCTGCAACTGCACACTACTATCCTGTTCATTTGAGTGTCTGCTCACCACAGAACTCAGACGTATCATCCTCACCAGCAGCCAGAAGTTGCACCAGCAAAGCTGATGGATGACACTAAACTTCACTAATTTTACACAAGGTCACAGAACTCCTCAAGGCTTGGGAAATTACCCCACAAAATCATGAGAAAATCCACAGAGCAGTACTTCAATCCATAGGATGCATGCCCAGACTGCCATGGAGGAGTTCAATTCACTGGTGAGCTGTCAAACAGTAAGTAATCAGTAGCCATAAAATGGCAGTAACAAAAATGGTGTCAACTTGTATCACTGTGACATAACTGTTAAGCTGCAGTTCAAATAAACAAACATATATATGTATATCAGATATAATGTTACTTGTAAGGACAGGCCCAAAGCATTTCATTAGCTAATGGCACGGTTAGCTTCTGTTTCAACGCAGGACTTCTGAATTGGACCTCAAAAGGAACAGAGGTCATGGATTGGATCCTACAACATAAATCTCATTTTTTAAAAAGGAACCTCCCCCACCCACACCGAACACTAGCAAGGATGCTCTTTTACTTGTGTGAGGAACTGCAGAACAAGTACTAATTATTAAAGCTTCAAAGTACCATACAAATGCTCTGCCCATGCTACAGAGCAGTATCTCATGAGAGATGCTTCAGCTCAGTCTATTCCTGAGCCCATTTATTTACAATCCATTAGAGAAAAAACAAAACAAACAAATAAAAAGCCTACCATCAATGATTTTGTAACAGTTGTACAAGTGATTTCTAGCAAAAGCACAAAAAAAGCAGACTGAGCCTTGCATTGCATATAACACGCATATGAGGCCTTATTACTCTGAATCTAAGTAGAGGTCTTATCTCAAATTCAGCAAAGCTCTGAGACATTGATGAAAAAATTCTTAATCCCACCATTAAGTTCTTAAACCACTGTTTCCCAATGTAAAGGACATGTTTATCGATTTATTCTACTACAGACGTTTGGTTACACTGCAATGAATGACCACTCACAATGTATAACACAGTTCCAAAAGAACTATTACACACACTGTAACTAAATACTTTTCTACTAGCCATCACTAATAATTAATCATGAGTTAAAATAACAGATCTGGGTCTTAAAAAGACAGCTACTCTGACAAAGCAAATTCAGTCAAATGTATACAAGTCTACATCACATACAAGTTCCTACATTAATAGACTGAGAGTATTCAACAAATGGAAAAAAACCCCAAATCAAAACAAAACCAAAAACCCCACCCATGCCCCTACCTAAAGGTATTTTAAGGACTGTTTATGTTCCACTGAGAACAGGATGTATATTTTACTAATACAAGTTTTGAACAGAGGACTGTTTAAGGAGTAATATATATCCACAAATGGAAAAAAACCTGAAGTGCTTCCCTAGATCCACCAGTTCTGAAAGCATTTGTAGGGACCTAAGAAATCCCAAGCTGCTGTACACACATTTTCATTTCTAAACTGCAGTAGACTAGTTGAGGATATTTTCACTTGAATGTGACATTTCCTTCTTCTGAAGAAACAAGAGTGATTCAAAATTATTTATAGCTAATCTGTTCTAGCTGAACATCATTTGAAGGCAGTTTTAATACTGAGTGTTCAGCCCAATTACAATTCCTCCTCAAAACAGATTAATTAGGTTACTTGTATCTTTTTATGGTGTCCTTAGGCACTTGACCACAGCTAATAATAAATACCCAGTACTTTTTATCTCCAAAAAAGCAACCATCCTTACCTCTATTCTAAAGATGAGGAAACTGAGACATGAGTAAGCAAAGTCATCTGCCTAATGTCACCCAGATGAGAGCAGAGCAGCCAGGAATGAAATATAGGTCTTCAGACTCCCATCTGGTAGTATAACCCGACATGGCAAAGTACAAGTGCTGAATTTCATATACATTTATATGTTATACACACACACAAAAAAATATATATTTATACACAAAACATAGTTGTATAACCCATGTCCAATTTGTATCATGCAGACTAACAAAACACTGAGCATTGTTCGGTCACATTCACTTTACGAAAATTCTTGTCCCACGTATGAAATGGAAAAATAGAACCAATCAAAAACTATACCGAATGTGCCATCATATAATCACAATTTACATATATTTCAGTTGTGGTACTGTTCATCACTATTGAAAAAAAAAAAAAAAAGGTTAACAAGGGACTTCAAACATGATTCTGTCATGAAACTTATGCTTTAAGATCCCCACGTACAGCATCTTAGGAAATTAGATGACTATGGCATTAAAACAAAATATCCATTAAAAAAATCCCCTTATTCTGACAAATATAGAAATAAAGACATTTTTTCCAATGTTCTGTGATATTAGAGATATGTATGATGGCTGAGTTTGAAAAGTTAATTCCAGGCAGAGTCCTTCATACTTCCATTTGAAATAACTGAAGATCTGTTACATGCTTATTTACTTCAGGGCATAGCCCAAATTATCTATCTTGACCAAACAATTTCATTTAAGCAAATAAACCCAAGTAATATGCTCTTTTTTTCCCTCATATTAAACAAGTATTGTTTTGAAAGCACAATTTTGAGTGAACCTAAAATTTCTTAAAATAAATCCCGTAACATCAACAATAAAAGTCCCAAGTTTAAAAGATTACAGTACTGTCTAGAAAAGAAGTGGTAATGAACACCTAGAAGTACAAAAGTGTAATTACTATGCATACACAATAGTTTTATTTAAATACTCTTAGTAATAATTTCTGTTAACCTAGCCATATCAGTTTACTATGCTGACATCTACCATCACTGCCAATGAAAGCACACATCTTTGGAAACATACACAGCTTCACAAAAGACCTTCTCTTTTCTTTTTAATAATGATTTTGAAAAAAAACCCAAACAAACTTTTTTTCCATTAGAAACTTAAAATTTATTTCACATATACCTTATTTAAAAGCCTGCAGCATCATATGTTAAAGATTAATTTTATGAAGAAACAGAGTTGCCACTTCCACCAGGAAGCAAAGAGTTAAAGACTGTGCAATTAACCTGAGAGCAAGCACTGGAGAGGCTCTTTACCTGGTGGACAAAGTTCTAAGGGATGCAAGACGAGAGAAGGACAGCAGAATGTTGGAAGGGAAGGCAACATCAGCAATAGTGATTCTTACCCAAACTCATTCCCAATCCTACAAAAAAACCTGTACTGGAGATAAAAGGAGGTAAGAAAGGGTAATCTGGCTTCATGTAATCTTTTCAATCTTTAGTAATCTGGCAATTTCACTGGTGAAGCTACTAAACAGAACAAACCAAAAAGAGGATTTTTAATGCCAAGTTTACTTCATATTATGTATTTGCTAACTACCAAGGAATAAGTGTTGCATTTCTCACCTTGAACAAACTCAGCTGAAAAGTTGCTAAGAAGCAAGATATACTTTCCACATCCTGTAAAAGAATATTTTTGTAGAAAAAGCAGGACAGAAACGTCAAGTGGATATTTGCTAGCAGAGCTTTTTAAGAAACTGCTCTATCAGTTATGGAGTCACTTCTTTAAAATTCAAAACTGTCATTGTAAGAAGTGCAACTTAGGATCTATTTAAGGCCTGTTTAACTAAGCCCAGTACACTTTGAAACAAGTACACGTACCACTACTTTTTTATTAGCAGTTAGCTATTTTGGTCTTTTGTTTTTCGTATTTTCTCAGAATTCACTTCACATCCTGTTAGTTGGTAGTTGTGACAGTCTGCCAATCTTTTTATCAGGAGAGTTCAACTGATTCACGACTACTGATCCACTTTAAATAATTTCACCCAAACCTAACAGTTTACTTATATCATGCTGGAGTAAACAGGGCTGTCATAACCAAGTGCATGTAGAACATGCAACAGCAGAAAGCAATGTATCATATTGATCACTGACTGATAGTCGCTCTAGAGTCCATGTCAGGAACAAGCTTGGGATTTACATGGGGTTTAGCTTGTTTTCAGTAGGTTTTCACAAGTATTAGCAATACATCTAAACCATTGTCCATAGTCTAAATCCATCCAACTACCTGACCCTTTTAACCTTTACTGTAGCCATGCATTCTACAACTTCCTCATCTTTCTGCACAGGATTGCAATATGCAAGCAAAAGCCCATTTTACATATAAGCACTTTTTAAGCCAGAGTTCTTTAGATGAGGAAGTTCCCTCCTGAAGAAACGAGTGAAATGGCGTATCTCACACTTCACAGCAGTTCCCTTTCTTTTTGGGCCATACCACTAAACCAATTTTATGTTCAGGTACACAAACAGCAATTTGTTGTGAAGTATCACCAAGCAGAGTTATATTGATGCCTTCACATCTCACTGCTAACATATACCACCACAAATGAAACAGCATCTTTACAATGTTTCCTTCTAATACAGAAGTTCCTCTTAAAAATATCTAAGCTTAACCCCCACTGGGATTCCTGTGTTCTTACCTTTCTGTCCTGCCCAAGGAACTGTATTTATCAATACAGAAGTTACCACTTATAATGGAAGAGACAGTGCAACCGAAGAATCTAATCCATCCTGGATTTTTTTTCTTTTGTTGCTGTGTTTTGGTTTTAAAAAATTATTATTTTTATATTATTATCTGGTTTGTTTTTTTTTTTTTTTTTAATTAATAACACTGTCAGTCTCATCTTTCAAAAAAAAAAGCAACAAAACAAAAAACAAATCCTCCCCATTCTCAAAATACTTCACTCATTTCTGTTTAAAGTAATGTGAACCCCACTCTCAGTACTTCTACTGAAATGTTGCTTCCATTTATCTTACTTGTAACACTACCATAGTTAGCTGTTCACACAGCTCACCACTTCAAACAGGTTTACCAGCTTATACATCATCGTATCAAGTTTGTATTACCATAGTGATTCTTCCTAGGCACTTATGAGCCACTGATTAAAGTTCAGCATTTTAGATGGATTCTTAGCCTTCAGCCATCTCACGTGCTACAATATTAAGTAGACTGCTACATCTCTGTTGTGCCTTCTTTTCTTTTGTTACTCAAGTGAGCACATCACTAACATTCAATATTACAGGAGAATTTAACAGCATTTGGGAAATAAAATTTCTCCTTTTCAAAACATGCCTTTCTAATTGGAGTATTGGAGTATTGGAGTATCTAATTCTAGTTGGAGTATTACATTCAATACTTTCCATTTATGGTCTTCTTATTTTGGTTAATTGTCTATCTAATAAATTCAGACACATTCTTTGCCTGGTTAAACATAATAACTTAGGTAGACTTAACGATGTGCATTAAAAAAAAAAAAAGTAAAGCAAACTTTCTTCGGGACAAGGAAGCTAAAGAGGTAGCAGGTTGAGCTGACATTTAAAGATAAGAACACAAAAGTGAAGCTCCCGAATTACATCTAACCCTGTTAACCCTGCAGCTGACAAGCAGAAAAGTAACACTTGCATGGGCAACCAAACGTGGTCAAACTACAGGGATGAAAAACTCCAACCCTCGAGTATTCAGGGCTTCTAACAGTGTTGCGGGTTGTTTGGAAGTTATTTTTATGTAGTGACAAGAACCATCACCGTGTGACAAATAACGCTGTTCGCACCATCTTCTCCTCTTCCCGGGCTCGGCGTTCAAGGCCTACAAGAAGGAAGCTGCCGCGGCTGCTGCGCGGTGCCATGTCCAGGGGAGAGGAGGCTCTTTGCCTGACCCCGACGCGGGCGGCGGGGTGGCCCCCGGGAGCGCTCGGCGGGGCCCGGACCAGCGCCGTGCCCGGGCGGCGAGGGAGGGCGAGAGCTCTGGGCCCCGCAGCGGCTGCGGGCAGGCTCG